>PNEQ01049817.1:0-17589 GCA_003012365.1 Medauroidea extradentata
ACGACCTTCTCAAGCAGTGACTATGCAACAGAAATATCTGCTCTCAAGCCACTAGAAAATAAGATTGTCTTCGTCGAGGCCATGTGCTTAAGACAGGTCTTAAGAAAGGTTTATGACACTGAATAGGCATTTGTGACGTCATACGAGAACGACTTGACCAAGAAGTTGCTTAAGTTACGACTATGAATCCCACCCTAAGGTACGCGACGTTAAGCGATCCGTAACTTAAAGTTACTGGCCGTAACTAAGGAAAAGTTAGTGAATAGACCCCCAGGATAGACTAATCTAGTTGAGGTAGTTGTGATATAATATGTAGTCGTACATCAAGATTACTCCAGTCGTCGTAAGTCACAGTAGGCCTATATACATTTTAATTTTGAGAAAAGCAAGACAAGACATTGCAATTTTTTTTTTCTTGAACAGAGTAACTTAGAAGAAACTAACACAACCAGCTTAATACCTAACTTCGCCGTCAGTAAGTTTTTATATACAATAGCGAGCGACATGATCATGACATTATGGGTGTGGATATTGTCCAAATGGATTTACAAACATGGCTGCAAAGTGGAAATAGACACAACATAAACATTAACAAAAATGTGGCAGTATTATGGAAATTTTATGGAAACCATTTTGTAAGCAGTTACCATTTCTTTGTACGTAATACATTTTGAAATAAGCATAGCTAGGACATTTTTCGTTGTAATAAGCCTTAGTGTATTTGTAAATGTGTGTCATTAAGGCGGCCGCCTAACTCACGCTTCAAAAGAGTTGCAGCGCGTTCGTAAACAGATTTTTCTACGAAATTATTCCACGTGTGTACATTGTGCCAACGTACGAAAATAAAACAAATTTCACACAAGGTCGGTACGTTATTGTGAAGACACAATGCTCATTAAACACACAGATTCTAAGGTCCGATTGCAGAGTCGTTTCGAGTGACACTTGAAGGAAGTTGGAGTGAACTTCGAGTATTTTTAATTGCACAGTCGCAAGGGGAGTGTGAGTGGAGTGTGAGTGGAGTGAAAGTTGAGGGAATTCTGAGGGAACACGATACTGCCATTGAAATGTGCTTGATAGCCTAGCACTTGAGGGAAGTTGGAGTGGACTTCGAGTATTTTTCATTGCATAGTCGCAAGCGGAGTGTGAGTGGAGTGTGAGTGGAGTGAAAGTTGAGGGAATTCTGAGGGAACCCGACACTACCCTTGGAATTTACTCGAGACAAATGTAGTGACTCGAGTCAAATACAAAGGAGATAGAAACATATTATTTTAATTTCCCTTAAATATGAAATATGTTTCGTAAATTATAGCTTTGTGTATATGAACTTTTACTGCCGATACAAGTGAAAAATTTAATAAAGTGCTCGTGCCGCCATCTCTTGGTCATACATATACTAGCAGGCAAATACACTAGTATAGCAACTTTCAACTAAGTGCTTCTATTTGGAGCCATTTTTGAGACATATCGTCTATAACTGCATTTCGCTGTATTGTTAACTATACACAATAAATTAGTTTCTTAAACAGAAAATAATTACGACAATCATTTTTATATATCGTAAAAGGTATTTGCGACAATCCGTCCTCTCTATTTTTAATGTTTGGGGTAAAAACACTAATTACACAGAGACAAACAGCCCATTCAGAAGGCGGTAATCAGTAAAGATATTTTTTTCCCAGTCAACAATTGGCAACAGTTACACTTCACTTCGAGTATACTCGAAGTAATGACTGTGCAATGCAATAAATTTTTTCCCTCAGAATTCCCTCAAGTGTAAGTGGAGTTTGAGGGAATTGTGAGTATTGTTTACATTAACATAGTGGTAAAAATGGCGCGTTTGTTAGATGCTGTTCTGGATTTGATTGACAATATTTTTGTAGAAGTGAACAATTACGAATCTAGAATACCTCGTCGGTATGTTCGTTATTTAGTTAATCCGTTTGAAATGAATCACGAAATCCAATTTAAACGGAGATATCGTTTTTTTCTAACGATATCGTGAGAAATTGTATTCCGCTTGTAATGCTAAAAAAACACAAGAAATCAGGGGATTGTCCATATCACCGATGGTGCAGCTGCTGACAGACCGACGTAAATTTCCAGGTAAATTATTCCATTGAATATAACTTACGGTAAACATGTCACATTGTTTATTTATATCACAAACAGTAATAATAATATGTATTTCAAATGGTTGTTTTTCCAAATATAACATAACTCCCTTGTCTATTTGGCCAACGATATTGCATTCTGAATCAAGAGGAGAAACAGCTGATTTTGCACAAACCGTGTTGTAAAACATATAGTTTCTGTACAGTAGTGTAATGCATTTGGCATTTATAAATGGCAATTCACATATGGCAATTGTAGATGCTACATAGGCCTTATGTATTTCATTTATCATAATAAGTAATAACTATGCTACTATAAAGACCCATCCTTCTGTTAACAAGACAAACATTAACAAGTCCAAACCCAGCCAGTCCTGGGTGTACATGGGACACTGAACAAATAAACAAAGAGAAAGGGAGCTGTTTTGTGTTTATAGTGTACATCTTTACTGGTACTGAAGGGCAGTAATTTCCAACAGCAGTACCTACGTGATTATTATTACTTATTTAAATGTAAACTATTTGAGTTTCTTGTAGAAAAATATTTTTACAGTACTGACGAATTTTGTTCACAATCTTACCAGTAAAAAAAAATCATGTATATATGTTTTCTATTGTACTTTATTTTGTGTTTTTGTGTGTATATCATGTTTTGCTTGTCTAATCTTATCAATTTCTGTGTTACTTTTACTATTATACTGCATTGGTAGCACCTATTAGTAAGATTTGCTTTGTTGTTATGATTTTGTATTTATATTGGTAGCCTACATATTTATGTATATTAGTAAACTAATTTTGACGAGTTCTGTAGTATGTAAATGCTCCACAGAACAATAAATATCCATTATATTCTATAATATAATGTAAAAGTGTGTGAATTTAATTCCGTCACAAGCACACGTGAATGTAGGCCTACTCATTAAAATGTTCTTGCTTTAGGTCTTTAAGGGCGTGGTCTACCACAATTTTCATCACCTTGTTTTTATATTTATACACATACCAGTTATTTCCGCCATAACATTATTTTTACCAGAACCAATATATTTGCTGACATAGAGGCAAATGTCTCATAATTAACATTGCAATATGTATGCCATAGACAAATTTAATTGGCCATAGTACATTTAATATCAACCTACTGGATTGCTAGATAATTGGTATAATAAGTTCTGCTGTTATATCTCACACTCGTTAAAAAATGTAGAGATTTTATCACATAATATTTTTAAGACCAAGTGTAAAAGTTTGCCTTTTTAATGCAAAACCGATTTACCTTTCTAGCGTCACATTGGAGTTTTAGTGGGAAACAATGTAAGTGGCAACTAGTAACTTGTTCAGGAAATGAAATATTAAACCGTCAAATATAATTTTAATTCTGTGTTACATTTATTTACAGAATTGCAATAAAGCAATTAATTTGACGACAGAACGGAAATCGACGACAATATGTTTGCTTACAGGACAATGGAAAACCCCAAAATGTTATTTTCTGGCACTTATATTGTTTCTCACAAACAGTCTTCAATTCTACCAGTATGTAGGTAAATGTGTAGTATAACTACTCATTATATTTTAGATCTCGATACCACAAAAAAAATTGATGTTTGTTTATGCATATGACATCACTACGAATGTTACGAGTCCAAATAAAGGTGATTATGGACTAATAGGAAATTTGTAGAATAATGTGGGTCATATGGCTCTGGGGTTAAGGCCACAGGTCCCTATTTATGCAATTTTAGTAAGTTTTATTTTTTAAATCTTGAAAGGGAGCAGATATCACAAAACTATTTCATAGAAATGTTGGAATTTTTTTTGTTGTACTATGTGGCCTAAATTTTTTATAACTTAAATTTGTATAATTTTGGGTAGTTATTGACTTCAAGAAAATTTAATTAAGTCAGTAAATAGTTAAAATTATCAAAACTTATGTTTTGAAATAAAATTAGGCAACATAGTACAAACAATTTTCAACATTTCTATGTAATGGTTATGCATTATCTGCTACCTTTCAGGATTTTAAAATTAAACCCTTAAAACCTGCTTAATTAACCTGTGGCCTTAAAGCCACACCTGGTAGTTTTACACACATTTAAATTGTTTAGTCCTATTTTTCTTTCCAAAACAACATAATTTTCATAACAAAGAATCCCTGCACTGTTATTTTGTAAACATTTAATAGTTTGTCCCTGATTTTTTTTGGTAGAAATAGACCTGATACTTTCTAATTTTATTATGAAAATAAGCAAAATCTTGCATCATTTTGCGAACTGTTTTTATAGAAAAATGTGTGCGTCTTATGGCCACTGTTAAGTTTTGACACTATTTAAAGTATTAAGTAAACAAAGTTTTAGGTTTTTTTGCACCAGTTGTGGGAAAAAAAATAACTGGACCACAGCGTAATGCCATCATGTAAATATAATAAACAGTTGACAGTGTTATTGGATGAATGGTTTTACATGGCATCATGTGTGTAAAGTCTGTCCTACAATGAATATACCATAGTGAATTGAAATGAAACTGGTGCTTCATTTTCTAAGTTGCACAAGTTACTGTGTGCTGGGCTTAGTGAAACCTGTAGAGAAAGGGCAATTGGTACTGCTGATATGCTGACAATTTCAAAGTTACTAACACTACTATTTTTTCAGACTCTGCAGGGAATTAGTCCATCAACTGTGTGTCACATTTTCAGGCAATTTCCGTCAGTCTTGCTGAGCAGACGGGAAGTATGGTGCGCTTGTACAATATTGCACATCTTCCAGGACTCACCGGTGTGATGGACTGTACATTCACAATTACAGGTGGTGCTATTGGGGATGTACCATACAGGTGAGTGAACTGGCACTGTTTCATGCAGTGGAAGACCTAATTGTTTGGTTGCTTACATTATTATTTTGGAAAATATTAGGATATTGCGTAATTGTCAGAGGTTTATAATTCCTTCCGTTGGTGGCCATTATCGCTATGGAGTCATGCACATACGGAGTTGTGGGTTTGAAAATCACCTAACACCAAACGGAAGTAGCCTAATTATATCCTATTGTCTGTTTATACACATTTTACTGTGATATTTATATACCTAGTATTGTCATGTATTCTAGTTTGTTAGATTGTGGTGACCTCTGGTACATACAGTACATAGTAAGTAGTGTACTGGACCATAGTACGAGTTCAGGTTTGGATTCCTAGGGATGACATTTTTGTTTGTGTAGCTCCTTACCTCATGCCACCATAATCTTAGCTGTAAGTGCCATACTACTTCTTTCTCATAAAATATTAACTAGCAAACCTATGTCAAATGTCACACTCAACACTGATATTTGTACAAAATACTGCATTAAAATATTCACTGATAGCAAAACTAAAAACTCCAGTGAAAAGAACAACATTATTGGTAACTACTTATCAGGTCTAGGACTAGATTCAGTTAGGAGAAATTCTTACTAACTGGAAAGAGACTGCAAAAATTTTCTGTGAACACTTCTTCACAGTTGAAAACAGGCCATCTACTGTAAAAATAATCCACCTAAGTAAGTGTGGGAACATTGTAGATACTATGATAATGTGCACTAAGACATTTTTACTGAAACCAGTTTATTACATAGAAATAATGTAGATGGTTTATAACTTCCAAAACAAATCACTAAATCATGATAATAAAAGCACTCAGTATGAAATGTTTACATTGCTTTACAAACTATCACTACATATTGTATTGGTTGACGCTATAAATATATTTTTTTCAACTGCAGTTGCAGAGGTTATTCTAGTTTTAAAAAATATATATAAAAATGTTAATAATTAAAGACATATAGTTATACTTACTACTGTTGACAGGAAACCAATTAACACATGTCGCATCCATATAAAGAAAACACATGCTGATTTTCTTGAAAACCACAAGGTTTTATATCCCTAACAGTATGGATGCCACAAATGTGAATATGGTTCTAGCAGCTGACGGATATACATCATATTCAGATTCAGCAGACGAAGGAGTTTTACCAGGCTGAAAGCGGCATCGGTTGATGATGAGCTGCAATTCCCTTAATATATTATGCAGTAGATTCAAGAAAGATATCAAGAAGCTATCTTTATTGACCTGTGTAAAGCATTCAGTTATATTAATAGCTCAATACTAATACCAAAGAAAGGAGTATTACTGAGAGAAATGTCCCTGAAAATCAAAGAAAGTTACCTAATCGACAGAGTTCGGTTGGTAAAGATAGACAATTACAAAAGTAACACAAAACCTACATGTTTTGGCGTCCTATAGGGCAGTACACTGTGACTGTAACTAACTTATTCCTTACCTAAGTAAATCATATGGTATATATAAAACTACATGGAACTATGCTGTTCAAATTTGTGTCCACAAACTTCCATATTGACTCAACAAACCAATTGGTGGCCTAGGTACCTCAAGAGAATATTTTAGACTGAACTTTTACTAAACCTAGAAAAAGTTTCACCTCCATGAGAAATATGATATACTGTACTTACCTCCCCAAAAATAGATAATGTTCCAAAGAAGGTAATGTGTGAATTATTTGACCAACACCTAAAATGCCAAAAAAAAAAATCCTGTGATAAATATGATGATATTTCTTCCATCCATAATATGGCTACCACCTTGTGGTAGTGTTTCCTCCATTCAGTTCCCCACACCATTCTCTTAAACACCTCAACACACACTACTGCTGCACACGATTTCCCCAGCTCAGAGTTGTGACCAACATAGAGTGCTAACATCTCTGTTCTTCTGTTCCTATGGACCTTGGAACAATTGCCCTCCTCTCCTTGTAGCCCCCTCTTTCTATTCATTTCCATGTTTTCCCCATTCTTCCCCCTCCATGTAGCACCTGGTGCATCCGCCTCGTTTCCTTCATGTTGTCCCACCTCAGTTCCGCAATCATCTCGGAGGGCAAATATCTTACCATGTCATCTACTTACACACCTATTCCCCTTCACTCACCTTGCTGGCATACAGAATTTCCCTTTCCTCCAGCCCATAGTACAGATCCCATACTTCAGTCACAGGGTGCACCATGCAGGTATACACCTTTTGCTTTAGCAAGCTACTATCACCTTTCAACACCTTCCAGCTTAAGTCCTCTTGTAGCTATTTGCTTCACCTATCTACCACCCCACCAGTATTCCTTCCTACTCACCTTCCTTCTCTAGGCAAATTTATCTTTTTCTTCCACATGTTGACTTTCATCCAAGTGCTTGGTTTCCATTTACGAAAGGCAGGCCTTCTTATAGCTTTACACTCTCCCCTGCCTTCCCATACAAAAAGTCATCTGCAAACATCCTTAGGCCACCAGCAATAGAGCAGCAGATGCGTATTTGTAATGAGGCATTCACATGATGTTACCCTAAATTTACATGTTATACGTTTCAAGTATTTTATTATCCTAGAGTTTATTGAAAATTATTGTGTTAAGTATTCTAAAATGTGGTGGTACTGATGTTTTTAATTTATTTGAAGAAAATGTGCAACGAACGCCCACATTTTGCTCTCGGCCTAACACCTGCCGATAGAACACCTCATGTCGCGTTGCCCGAGGAAGCCAGTTTATTACTGGCGAAACGTCGCGACCGCGCAAAAATGTGTGTCGTCCCTTCGTGTGTGTGTACCTATTTACAAGTATCAACTGTAAGTACTGGTACTTCTGTCTGTTATATTACTTTGTTAGTCTAGCGGCCTATTTCCCGCCATTCTTAAACATAGGGTAAATTCGTGGGTTCGAGCCCTAAACAAATGAGAGCGGTGAAGTTCCTGGCCGTTACATCGCTTTTAATTCCAAAAAATTAATAGATTTACAGTTGCGGAGAAAATGTGCATGGGAGCTGAAAGATTGACTAACACATTGTGGCCGGGTTGTTTTGAATGAGTTCTCGGACGCGGGGAAAAAAAAGTTCAATTAGAAAACATACAATTCGTCATCTCTACATCGCAACCGCCGTGACCACAGTTTGCGGAACCGCCAAAACTGTTGGAGATAAATAAAAACAAGACAGTCAATTAACCGCAATGCCTATCGCGATATTTACACATCGCCCTCATATTGCCGCTCCCTTTCTTTACTCTCCTCAGCAAAAACACGTTCTATCAACCGACTGATTGTAACAAGACTGGGGCGAGGAACTCGTTCTCGCCACCAAGATGGCGGGCAGGAACTAGTCCTCCACTATCAAACATCCGAGAACTCTCAATTCACCAAGGCCAAAACACACAAAATTACACTTTATACCTGTGCAAACTAAAGTTGCTCAAAAAATGATGTATCATTATTTTTGATAAGCAAATATTTCACTTAAAATTGAGATATATATATAATTTAATTCCCGCTGTCGGCAGAGTGATACATTAAATTGGAGAGCCGTCAGTTTCAAAGTATGTCATTGCAACTCCCTGAAAAATCCCCACTGTCATAAGTCTTTGTTCACCCTCTCCCAGTGCCAGCCTGTCGCGCCCCTAGTGTCTCGGTTGAGGCTGTAAGCTACAAATAAATCTTACAACGCGAATAAAACTTAAGCCCACAAAATTACCAAGAAAATTCAAGAGAGAGAAATGTTGGCAAATTGAATAAGGATTAAAATGACACCCGACAAGTGATGCTAAACTCAAATGATTTTGCCCTTAAATAACTGTCTCCAAGTTTACCCTGAACTAAAATAAGTTATTTGAAATCATACAAGTAAATTGACATGATTAAATGCAAACTTTCCCTCATACAAACTACAACTTTAACCTCAGCTAACAAATCTTAGGTTAATCGAGTTATCTGGCTGCCATGCATAAATCGTTAATATAAAGAATTTTTAAAATTACATAAATTGCATTTACAAATAGTTGAAGTCCCCTATAAACATGTGATTTAATTCTTTAGGTGGAGATCTCTTGCAGTAACAGTCCTTCCTTCAATGTTACAGGCAGTTGCAAAAGTCGAAAATGACATAAAATATATATAAAAAAATATAAAAAGGAATATTACTCATGAAGCACTATTTCACACACACTGAACAATGTGAGAACTAGCTCCATTTATGCAGAAAGCCGGGTAACGACTCCACACTGTAGGCCATAATCGTGCCCACCTTTCACTTGTACATTAATAACTGAATGGTAACCAACAAAAATGTGGTCTTGACAGACTGGCAGCATTTAAATCTAACTGACACGTCTTCTGGGGTTTTAAGTCTCCGAAAAAAAAAAAAAATATAAATTGAATTAATGGTCAACTGAAAACACATTTTCTTTGTGAAAAGTGTGCTAAGTAGGTACAATTTATTTTATTAAAAAAATTGACTAATACTGTACTATGTAAAGTCAGGTTTTAAATTCAGAGTAAGCACAATTGAATGGGTGAGATGAAAAGGAAGACATTCCATATTTTACAGAAAATGAACCGATTTAGACAAGTACTTTATATGTGGCTTAAAGAAAGAAATGATTCTAGGAATACTTACACCGCTAAAGGAATTTTAATTTTTATGTAAAAGGAAATCTTTCCCTTCTTAACTTCAACGGTATGACATGATTGGCTGTTGGCCTCGAGAATTTCTGCAGTAGTGTTTCTTTTGTTTATGTAGTCTACAGTGTTGTAAATGTACAACATACGCCATTGTAAATATGTGGTTAATACAGTGTCAGTATTATAACACAAAACATGCCATTATAGTAATTATCAACACATCTGTAAATTGTTTCATAGAGTTTCAGAATGCCCTCAGCTCAATGAGATTATAAAATGGAAAACATTCCATCCATTTTGATTACATATAAGTGTCAATACATAACATGTACTGTTTTTTTTTCCCTTTTTTTTTCAGGTAATGTTTCATTTCCTTAAATCCCAACAAATGTCTAATTGTAAGCTTACCCATTCAACTTTAAGGTCCAAAAAGTTTTTCCTGGTTTCCCGAAAGTTGACAAAGTGGAACCTGTTCCGTCTCCATCATACTCATTCAATTATAATTACATAAAATAAAGTGTTTGTAATATGTATGTAATTTAACAAATTTAAGATTATAGATTTCTCAAATTTACATATATGTAAATAAAACACCACAAAAACATCCCACATAGGTTTTGATAGTTATAAACGAAAAACGTTTTGAGAATGGCCAGTATATTATTCTCTCATTCAAAATGTAAATGCAGTAATATGAAAGTTAACCGAAAATGTCTGAATTTTTATCCCCCCCCCCTTTACCAAAAAAAAAGACGAAAAATTGGCACATCCCTGCTGTAAAGTATTAACTGCAAAATGTTGAGTTTCATAAATGTAATTTGTAATGAGATACATACAGTCAAACCTCTTTAATACAAACCTGAAGGGACCAAAATTTTGGCTGTTTGTATCAACAGGTGTTCACTAAAACCTAAAAATGTTTCTAAAATTTTGGTCTCTCTGTCTGTCCCCACAATGACTTTGTTTTACTTGAGAACTTGATATTGCATGGTTTAATGCATAAACAAAAATTGTTATTGAACATTCAAGCAATTATTTCATTTCTTCTCCCATTCCAAGGGGAATAAAAATACCTTTGTATTAATGACGTTCCACTGTATCACTATATAGTAGTGTTAGCAATTGTGTCATTATATTGTAATTTATTTTCAGGAACCAGACTGAACGGTCAGCAAAACCTTGGTTCATGGTGGTACTCCAATGCACATAAATAAACCATGAATCTATTGAGAAACTATCTTCAAATGTCTAGTAGATCAAAATTCCTGAAAAATGAGAATGATGGCCAAGCTGCAGAAGTCCAGATTCGTAAGGCCCCAGCTTTTCTTGATGTATTTCTTCTCTCTGCTTCGAAGGGCAAGGGGGGAGGGGGTCCAATCATAAAACCGGTTTTTTTTGTACATGTAATTTAAACAAAACCACCACAATACACCAATTTTAAACATATGGTTTATAAGCAAATTAATTATTACTTTTAGCAGAAATTCCAAAATTATTAGTAACTTCTGTGTAGGGAAACATTTTATTTTATACACATTGTTTGGCAACCTGGTTTTTGTGTGTAGAAAGTATTTGTTTTCCATTCTCTAAACTAACAAACACAAAACATTTTAATTTTGATAGTGCAATCACTAATGAGTCTGATCATGTTGTCTTATATTTAAATTTTTGCCACTATTTTTTTATTTGAATTTTATAAAGTCTGCTTGTCAGTTGTCTTTAAAAGTGAAAAAGAAAAATTTTTTAAAAGCAGTCATAAAAATATTTTACCTTTTTGTGAATATGTTGTAAGCAATATAACTTTAATATAATTGGTTAGGTTGTTTTAGTTTTGTATATCACAGCTTACAAAAATTGCATACTGACGTTTTCTCACAAGCATCATTGTCTCATTGCAAGTCATTCTAAAAGGTATGACTGAAAGGCACATAAAAATACTTGGTATGGCAATACCAATATTTAAATGTGAACATAAATAATGAAAGTAAAGCTTGTTTAAAAAATATATATATATATAAACGTATTTAAAATATTTTGTTTGAAACCTTTTTTTATTCAAAGTGTATTGTTTTAAACAATTTTGAATTTACTGTTTAAAACAACACACTTTTAACATGCCAACTCTGGTGTTTCACTTCTAGATTCCCTATGCCAACTTTTTGTACAAGCTCCAGATATTTTTCTACCTCCTGGTCCTGTTCTTGCCTTCGCCGTTTGTCCTGTGCAAATTCATCGTCTGCCTTCTGTCTTAGGAAGAACAACATCTGTCACTTATACTTTATGTATCGCATTCTTCCTCTCTTCTTCACTCGTAAGATAAAGTTAGCCCTACAAAATTCTAAAGGGCGTTGTTCACCTCAGTTATCAATGTCTTTATTTATTATTATATTTTTCTTATTTTAAACATAAATTGTGATTAAATCTTCCTCTTAGGAAACTTTTGTATCTCTCATAGTTTTTGTGTAATGAATAGTAAACATCAAAATTTGCACTTTACGGTTTTAAGTACGACACTAAAACCAATTGACATACCAAACCGACAAAATTCACCGTGTTAAACAATGATGTAGGCTATTATTTGACATATGTAAAAACAAAAAAAATAGAATACTTTTGTATTTAATAACAAATGCTGAATTTTGAAATGAAAATTAAAAATATAACAAAAAATTTTCAGAAGTACAAAAAATATATTTTTAAATCACAATGTATGTCTAAAATAAGAAAAAAAATATTTGGTACAAATATAAAAATAAAAAAAGACTATGAAAACTGAGGTCAACCGCACCCGTAACTCCTGTTCCACAATTGCTACTTATGGGTGTGAAGACGAGTTCCTTGTTGATGTGGATGGTGTATTTATAACTGCTGTGGAATGAGACGAGGAGAATCATCCTCATTAGTACGGCTGGACGTGGGTTCTTCTGCAAAAAAAAAAACAATGTTTTATGTATTAGTAACATGCCCAATATACACGTAATCTTACATCACTGAAAATCGTACAAGTGAAACATTAACAATAAATGAGAAATCATTTATAAGTGTATGCAGTACCTGCTGCATCTAAACGCTTATGAAAAACTGAATCTTTGTAAAATAAATTAAATTACATACATATTATATGTATATATTATATATATGTATATAGTTGGCACGCCTTATCTGCAGTATTTCGTTCCAGGAACTCCTTGTATAACGCCAACCGTGTATATTCAAGATACAGTAGAACCCTGTTATAACATTCCTGCATATAGCATCACTTTTCTTTGGTCCCACCATTTTTCCATAAAGCATAATGCTTTCATTTCCTGCTTATAAAAACACAGGTACTTTCATTTCCTGCGTATAACATCATTTTTTTCTCAGACATCAACCACAACTCGGATAAAATTTTTCTTAACTGTATTATTTTAGACAAAATAACTGATCTGTAGACTAAAAACATCAGTACAAAACTAATTAATGTCTGGGAATGCATCATAAGAGTACATTCCCGTGATCCTAAAGATGACGATCATGAACCTACCTACAAATAGGAAAGCCTCTGTTATACACACACTGTATGTATTCATCATGTTTGATAGCACAGTATCTATAGCCTCTATAAATCTCATTACAGGCTTGTTTACTGAACATAAACTATTGAATTTTAAGTTACTTTTGTGTAATATCCATTTATTGGTTCAAAAATACTGATTCCTGCTTATAAAATTTTCCTGCATATAGCACTTTTTTTTTCACAGGTCCCTTGAAAAACATTATAACAGGGTTCTACTGTACCTTAATAACCTACATACACCACAGTATACATTTTATAAATTACAATTTAACCCCTAACCCCACATACTACAGTATTTGTGTGAGGTACAGATCTTTAATACGTTCATAAAATCTCCCACAACTTTTGAATATCGGTAAAAATTCCACACCATGTGTGCAATGTGGCACATGTTAGATACAGCGGCAGCCACACTGCGAGTGCGAGGACACAGTGACTGGCAACAGCGCGCGACGAGCCAGGTGGTTAGCCACTGCTGACGTTGCAACACAGCACGGCCTGATGCACCATGCTATCTCTCCATCCTACACTGCCAAGGACAAAGAACTGTGCGAAAAAGGAGTGTCGCCGCAAGCGTTGATAGAACGACATCTGATAACACTATTTCTCGCGTAAGATGTGTACTTTATCTGTGTCAAACGCATAAAAGAACAGTGGAACAAGCACAACTACGACTACATAGGCGTGAATATTTTTCAATTGTCCGTAAATATTTCTTGATTGTATGACGTGCATGTAATTACAGAAATGAAAAGGATTATAATAAAAAATATTTTGACTGTAATTAAGAGCAGTCTTCGCAGGTGTCGAATTTCCACCTTTGACGTGTGGGGAACAGCGTGGCGATAAGAGCCAGTGTCCCATGCTTGACAAGAAGCATATCGCCTCTATTCGCAGTGCGCCCAACTGCTGCGCAAGGTTTTCCTTGTAGTATTTTTCCTACGGGACTTTAAATGGTGACCAAAACGTTTTATTTTTGAATAGTATGAAGTAAAGACCAACGAATCTCTCTCGCTTTGCACTTTACGGAAAAAAAAACTGTTTTTAGCCACTTTGAGAGGCCCGAAAATCATGTTTCTACTAACAATCGTGCTGAATTTTTGAAAACGTAAAAGCATAGTTTCAAGTGTGTGTACTTTTTGTAGACAAACATAATAAGAATAAGTTAAGCAGTTTCGGGTAGGTAAATAAAAAAAATGAATACGTGTGACATGCTGCAATGCCATCCATGTGCTAGTCGAGGTCTCCTCTTAAGGGCGTTAGCAGTTTCGTAATACAGCATCACTGATTACTCTAAAATAGACTTGGTGCAATTTTTTTTTCACAAGGAAAAATTTTACACCCCTGTAAACATGGATAAGGATAAAGGTTTAGCTTCTGTACCTTCGGCCAACTTTTGCAACAGACATGTTGTCTTTCATTAAATGTTTGGCGTCAATCTGTTTAACCTGACGCCCTTCAAAAATTGCGTAAGTGATAAACATGTAGCAAAGAGTTCAAATAAAATTGTTGGAAATCTATCCTGGAATAGATTATTCACCTATTTGTGAAACTAATGACTTCGTTCGAGTACGAATGAGATTTCAAAAGTCTTTATCCTGCAATAATAAACTCGCAAATATTTCCTGTCTTATATGGTGACTTTTCTTGGCTTACAAAAACTAACAACAATCAACGAAGGGGAAAAAAATTCTCACATTTACGTTTATTGATACAATTTTATGCCATCTGTGCCATCAATGCATTGCAAATGTTTTGCAGAATGTGTATATTCCTTATCTGGAACACATTATGTGGGGTGTTACACAATGCATTAAAATTGGAACACTTACTTGCTTGTTTTTAGAAATGTGATTCTGAAATTAGAGTATGTATCAAAACCTACAAGTTTGGTACTACGTATCAATTTTTATTAAAAATATTTAACAAAACTATGCCATATTAGGTTAATTATAGATTTAAAAAAAATAGGATGTTGATAAATACGACAGGAAATTCTATACAGAAAAATATAAAAGTTAATGAAAAACACAAATAAAAATTGATATTGGCATAGAGAAAAGTTACAGTGTTATCAATATGCCGAAAATTTACGATATTATAGAAATCATTGATATACGGTACCGAAAATCGACGATATTATACATACATTGATATATCCAAATTGACTATGTTATCGATGTACCGAAAATACCTAGTACATATGCAGTTGAATTTAATATTGATATCACTATTTCTGATATCGAACAACCTTAGTCACCACAACACTGCCAGTGATTTTTCATGGAAATATTTACCAAGTAATTTACTTACTGTACTGTGAAGTTTAGCAACCTTAACTTAATGGCAGAATACTAGGGTTGCCAAAAGTGTGTTACAATTGGCCTTCTTTATATTTGAATAATGGCTTCAAGAAATTTGTGATTTTAGATTAATGCACTGATATCATGCTTTTTTAACATGGAGAGGTAGAAAATACCCTACACAATATATTTGACAAATTTAACAGTGTAACTTATTATTACAGTTTTATTGCAAGGTACATACAAAATGTGTTTGCAATAAGTTCCTATCTCATTGTTCACAATTGATCTAACCTTACAATATCACCTATATCTGGGAGGTAGAGCTATGATTAAACACTCGTATGTGTAGGATCCTGATTATGGTTTTCCAGGAGTTTCGTAATTCACTCCAGATGAATGCTAGGATGGTTGCCCTCGTTGATCCCCTTTCCCCAGCGTACTTGCCAAGGCCGTGAGTTGCAGTAAAACCTGCAATAATAAAGAAATAAAATTTTGGGTGACATTCAAAGAGTAAAATATCAGTATAACTCAATTTAGAAACGAAATTCACACACAGGTACCATTTTATATTATCGTAAAATGTTGCTCAAAAACAATTTGATACATTTTAATGGAAAAAATTTAGTCATCGCAGTGACACCCTAGGAATGCAATTATATAGGTATTACATTTAAATCAGTTTTTTGTGTGAATGCAGGCACTCAGTATTCATAGGTACATGTCAGGGTCCACGTAATTAAGTATTACAGCAAACTATTGACAAAATATTATAATTCTATAACTTGTCATGCTGATAACTTGATTATATATTGAATGTGCACTACCCATTAGATCTTCATATCGAATCACACATTGGTAACGTCCTGGTAATGTGAAAAATTTCTATGCTGCAGAAAAGAGCAATAACAATAACAATAGTAAAGTAAATGCCAATGTCACAATTCTGAAAAATATTTTACCTTATTAACACACTCATTCCTATACGTATTTTTATAATATCCTCGCTTCTGTAACAAAAATAATTAACAAACTGTTTGAACAAAAAAGTTTAATGTAAAACCATGATGTTTTTTCCTCTGATATATTTATTATGTGACAAGAGTGAAGTGCCACAGTGGTAAAATAATATATTGACACTCTGGACAATTAGTTGTTTGTTTCCCAGTACAATTGTCCATATTTAGATTTTTACATAGTTTTCCTAGATGACTTTGTGCATCTGCTGGGATAGAATCAAACTATACAGCATACCAGATTCCTTCTTCGTTTCCTTAGCTACTGGTTCAATCTTCTATGACCACGCTGTCGACTATACGTCAAACTTTACCTACACATTTTCACTACGTTTTTGACTAGATCTATATTTCCACTGTCCTTTCATATGCTTGTGGTAATTTACAGAGTTAAAATAAAAATAAATATTTATTCTATATACAAATATTTACAGTAATGTACAGTATGCTTGTCCTAATAGTCACAGGAATGAACTGTGACAATTAAGGCAATACAACACATGTAGTACAATTTAAATGAGAGCACGTAGTTATTTAAATATAAGGACAGTCTAAATGGGTGTTGAACTTTGTTGCAGCAGGTTAAAAACTACTATGACTGTACATGTGATCTCAGCCTACTGTTAGAATAAATACATCAGAGGAAGATTGTTGTTGAGTACTTTTAAAATGTTATGCACATTAAGAACACTATTAATAAGCTCTCCAATACAGAACACACATGGTTTTCCGCAGAGCTAATATCTCACTATCTAAGTAACAAAATAAATACAACTTTACCCAAAGATCCTACAGCAAATTTTGCTTCGGATATTCCGACAATGACAGAGTCATTACTTCAAGTCCTAAAGTTCTAGTAACATGACAGAAATATTGTATGCCAGTTGAGTAGCTTGTGTAAGAGCTGTGGAGCACCAAGTATGTACAGTGTGTTTCGATTCAACACAGAACTGGCAAGTGGGCTGCCTACCCACCCGCAACCGGCTTGAATTCTGCTCGCGGCGCGCTAGCGACGGAGCTACGTTCGATTTCACTGGTTGCCGCCTTCTTACGCAGCATTCTAAACGGTTTAACTCTTTCAACATATATTTACACAGACTTTGGAATATGTTTCAA
>PNEQ01049818.1:0-17590 GCA_003012365.1 Medauroidea extradentata
AAAAAAAAAAATATATATATATATATATATATATATATATATATATATATATATATATATATATATATATATATATATATCCTAAGATATGTACTAATCATTAACATTCTAAAAATATAAATATGGTTATCATTTTTAAAATATGCACACAGGGTAATTGTAATACACAAAGGTCAAGTCAGCTTTGTGTGTAGCATATGTGTACCAAGTTTAATTAAATTCTGAAAAATACTTCCCAAAACATGTTATACTATACTAAAAATATAAAAAGGCCACAATTTTCAGAATATAAAAACGGGATGAACGAAATACACAAAAGTCGAGTCACATTTATATGTAGTATATGTGTACCAAGTTTGGTGGAATTCTGGAAAATGTTTCCTAAGATATGTGATAGTATGCTAAAAATATATAAATTGCTTCTGTTTTGAAAATATGCATATAGGATGAAAGAAATACACAAAAGTCAAGTCAGCTTTGTATGAAGTGTACGTGTACCAAGTTTGGTGAAATTATATAGTATGGTTCCTTAGATATCTAGCTTTATCGAAAAATGTTCAAATGGCCACCATTTTGAAAATATAAACATAGCGTAAACGAAATACAGGATGAGTCGGGAGGAAAGGTACATGTTTTGAGGGGTGATAGTACTGGTGATTCTGAACAAAATGTTTCTAATAAACATATGCCCTTTTCTTAACCGTTTCAGAGAAACCTAATAAAAAACAACAAGGAACGGGATAATTGCAGGTGACGGTAAATCACGCTACTGTTATCTTATATTGTGTGTAATTTTGTACATTTCCACACGGTGGCGCTCTAAGCATGGTGCAGTTGTTTACCTCAGTCTCAGTCCTACAGTGCTTGCCCTAGTATTGGGAACTACAGTGTTGTTACGTGTACAGTGAATACAGTTCAGTGTACTCAAAAATGCCACAGGTCTTCACACATGCAGAGTATGCTGACATGATGTTTACCTACGGTTTTTTCCGATGGGAATTCCAGAGCCGCTGTTCGTGAGTACGAACGACGAATTCCTAACCGCAGAGTTTCAGATAGCAGGGTGTTTGCAGGATTACGTTACCGTAGTACACTTCCCAGCGTAAATGTCGTATCCGAACATCCTGTACAACAAGCTCTTAATGAAGTTGAGAACATTCTTCAGGTACTAGAACGCAGCCCAACAACTAGCTCGAGACGAATTGCTGCTCAACTTCATATTCCACAAACAAGAGTGATACGCACAGTACACGAGCTGGGTCTGTATCCGTATCATCGGCAGAGTGTACAACATCTGCATGAAGGAGATGATGTCCGCCGGCAAGAGTTCTGTCAGTGGATCGTTGCCAATGATAGATTAATTCCACATATTCTGTTCACTGATGAGTCAACATTTACCAGCAACGGAATCAACAACACACGCAACTCCCACGTATGGGCAGATGAATATCTACACCCTACTGTAGAAAGGAATTTTCAACGACGCACAGTGTGCCATTTTTACGATCTAGGAGGAAAAAACTCTTATTACATGTAAAACGAATAGGTAAACCTTGTAGACTATTGATGGATATAAAAAGTGAAAAATGCAAAATTTAAATTTAAAAATATCAGATTGTTTAAGATATAATAAACATTTATTATACTTAGCGTACATTAACAACATAAACATGTCTGGTAACATCGCTTCACAAAAATTGTTATAGTTGAATGCAATTAGTAAAAAAAAAAATAGGACAGTTAGAAATAGTTACACATGATATAAAGCAATGGTAGGCTATAACTTATTACTATATAAAGTTCATAGTAATTGTGAATTTTTCATAAACACACAAACAGTCTATAGGCCCTTTCACACGATCAAACATTACTTCAATTTTCTAACAAATTTCATGAATTCAATCCATGTAATGCTATGTGACGTCACAAGCGCGCCTATTTTCTCTTTCAATTTATTGAATGCCCTGAATTTCGTCAAAGATTTTCGTTTCGAACATGTTCAAAATTATCTTTATACCAAAATTTAAAACAACAGAAATGTGTTTATCTAACAATATTATTGCAAATAACATGTTAATTGAGTTTAGGGGGTGATTTGTACTTTATTATGAAAAAATTACTTCAATATTTTCAAAATTCAAAATGCACGATACATTAAACATTTTTTTATTTGTTTTGGTTTAGCCAATTATTTTCTTGTGCGCGATGAGGAGATAATTTTTGTTTAATAACATTATTTATTTTTCGCTTTATTTGGTTTAAAAAAACACAATAATTTTTAAAGTGGTTATTTCAATGTTTATTGAATCAAATTAATTGAATGGCTACAATGTGTAGTGTTCTATCCATTGAATTCAAGAAATTGGATTCAATAAATATTTGATCGTGTGTAAGGCCTTATCATTCAAACCTACTTGTTGATTTTTTCAGATAAGTGAAAAGTTCAATATACTTCTGTTATATTAAGAACATTGATTTATCAGGTAATATCACTTCACAAATAATGCGGGAAAACATTCATGCATTTTGTGAAAACATATTGTATGAATTAATAATTACACTAAATACAAAACAGTGACACAATTATTAATCTATGAATCTAATTATTATTGCCATTGTGTATTTGACAAACATACAGAAACTATTCGCTATCACTCAAGGAACTGTTGTCATCTGACAAGCTAGCTCGAATGAGTTGAAGTAGCCTTCCCTTGGTGTTGACGTATCCGTTTCTAATAGCAGGTGAATTTCCGGAAAAAGTTTCCTGTTCTTAATTTTCGGAGACTTGCGTAAACTTGCTAAGTAGGGATCTGATGTAATAAGTAACCTATTCAACAGATCCGTGTTTGTATGTACTCTGGAAGTTTTGCGTGTAAAGCGGTCTCTATACTGCCTCTTTTGCTTGTTTCTCGCTTCTTGGTCTTCTGAATATTGTCCGGTAGGTAGGATGGATGCTACAATTATGTCTCTTCCATGAAATACAATTTTGTGGAGTCTTACTGGCATTGGATACCAGCTGTAATTCTGGAGATAAAGCTGCTGGGTTTCTATGCAGAATTTTTCAAATTTCTCTGGGTTAATTGGTTTTTCACAATTTATACAATCAAGTATAACACCTAAACGCTTAATTAATTCCAAGTTCACTCCAGTTATTTCAGCAGACTTACCTGGGTTCTTAAAGAACTTTCTAACCGTGTTGCCGTCATTTGAGTTGAAAGTTTTCTGTTTCGGCATATCAACTAGAAGTCCTAACTCATTTCTGAACTTCTCTTGAACTACCTTATTCTTTTTCAATACTTATGTTTTATTTTCGGAGCTCTTTGCTTGCCATTTTGCTATGTCTGGACCTTATCCATGAATGAAGGGGTGATTTACCGAAGGAAAGAAATTCTTTTTTACTGCCTTTTGCGAAATGGCTTTTACATAATTCGTTTCACTGGGTTTTGCCCCGCACAAGTAACATGTCTGGGTGGACGAACATGAGGACACTGCATTACAAACTTTACCATCTTTCATGCAAAATATCACATTCGACCTTACTGAAATATCCATATCATCGTTTTCTCTGAAACGGTTAAGAAATAGGCATATGTTTACTAGAAACATTTTGTTCAGAATCACCACTACTCTATCACCCCTCAAGGCACGTACCTTTCCTCCCGACTCATCCTGTATATAAAAGTCAAGTCAGGATACGAAGTACTATGTGTGTACAAAGTTTTATGAAATTCGGTCCACTGTTTCAATAGTTTTTTAAGGGAACTCACTAACACACACATGGACACACAAATATAAAGGTGATCTCATAAGCCTACTTTTTCCTTCGGAAATTTGGCTAAAATTCGCATAGCTTGTACCGTTTGTTAGAAAAAATTTTTTGCTTCATTTTGGCTTATTTTGACAGTAAAATATGTGATATTTCAGGGGCAAAAATCAAAAAATTCGTTTGGTGTATTGCAACAGAAAAATTAGGATACAAACGATGATACGTAAGTCTTAAACTGTACGAATGAATTTTTGATATATGTTTTAATTTACGTTAAAAAAAATATTTTCGAAACCACTGCGAAACTAAAGAGTGAGGCCCTAAGGGTGCCGCATAAATAGTTTACAGCGTGCGTTTAAAAGAAAACATCGATTTTTCAGGCCCATAATGATGGGACTTATGGGATCAACATTCCTTAAGGGGTGTTTTCTTGATATATTGGTTTTGTGCGTGTCACCTTGCAAATAATTTTTATTATTAAACGTTCTGTCCCTTTGCGAACTCGTAACCCCACCCCTCCCACACCGCAAATTTTATACAATACTTGAGTGAATGCTTAAAGTTAGGTCGTGGTAATTCTTTCGTATGTACAGGCTACAGTCCAAAGAGGTTTTATTTATGAGTAGGTTAGCAAAAAGAAACGACCGTTGAATTATTTCTCCGTGATCATCCTCTTTTTCAGGAGACTGTAACATTTTACTGCTATTTACATCCTTCATTATAGAATTTGATGAAATTCTGAATTCGGCTTGTAGATTTTTATATAAGCTTCATTATTATAAAAAAAATCATCTCGATATCTCAACCGGTATAAGCAGTACAGATGATTGTTTGAAAACACATTATAATTTTTTAACAGCTTTCAAGGACGAATTTCGTAAAATTCTGAGATTACTTGTTTGATATTTACGTAAGATTTATTTTAAAGCAAAAACCATTTCAAAATTTTCACTGGTTTAGGAGATAATTGGGATTAATTAAAAACACGTTTCATTTTTTCAAGAGCTTTCAAGGACGAATTTCTAAAATTTCTAAAAACTATTTTTAGATATTTACTTAAGCATAATTTTTAGGAAAGAATTACCTCACTGTCTGAAATGGTTTAGGAGAAATCGCGGATTAATTAAAAACACATTTTACGGCATTTCACCACCTTAATTTTCGAATTTCGCAAAATCGAAAAATTCGCAAATATGCATTTGTTTAGGCAATATTTCGAAATTCATAAAATTATGATAGCTTTCCCGGTTAATGAGATATTTGGGATTCTTTGAAAACACATTTCATCCCTTTTCACCCCTTTAATTATTGAATTTCAAAAAATCAATTCTTATTGGGTGGCTATGGGGCAAGGGGAAGCTTCCCTCAAAACGTAATGGTTCTAAGTCCAGTGGTTCAGCCTGTGCGTTGATGAGTGAGTGAGTGTGTGAGTCAGTCAGTCAGGACACTTCACTTTATATGTTAAGATTTTAACATCCAGAGTCAATCGTGACATGCATCAGTACTTAAAACAGATTGAGTAGTTTTAACGTGTTTTATGTCATCCTTAATTCTTGATGTGAGACGAAAATCAATAAATAATTAGTAAATCTCGCATTGCGCTCTCACATATCACAACACGACTGAAAAATAAACAAATCTTACGAATAACTGTTAAGTCGTTCTCTATACTTTACTTGGCATTTGTGTTAACATAATTTATATTCGAGTTATAACATGAATAAATTTAACTCGAACCAAACTTTTAAGTAAACTACACCTTTGTGAGCCTGGTTGAATTTCTAGTTGGGTACAAGGAGTTTTTCTCTTCAGGCAGTTCATAACTCATTACTTTAAACTCTTAGTTGGCGATGTGAGAGAGTTTTACAGCCCCATAACACTGAGGTCTAATGAGCTTATGAGGGTGAAGTATGGTGAAGGGACACCATAACATCAATGTGAGAGACAGCATCCGAACCCAGGACCTCCTGCACCTTATGCAGGCGCCTAGCCGACTTCGCTATGGAGGCCAGCTGTACTCACTTGCTCCACTAGTTGAATCTCTACTTCATGTTAGTGTTTTTAAATAGGTATCTCAGTGGTTACACTCTGCAAACACGTGGGAAGGGGGGCGGTACGAACCGTTTTCCATGGTTACTCGAAATCACTCCAGGTAAATACAGGAATGGTTTCTTAACAATGGTCGCATCTCTAATGACCTCGCTTTCAACAAGGCGTAAAGGGCACTGCCCACCTGGAGATAGTTTACATGTTATAGGGGTAAGGGCTACATAGATACGCGCACCTACTGCCAGGCCGATCTTACGTGCAAGGTGCTATACTGAAGTGCAGTGTACCATTTGTACCGCTGAATGTCACTTCAGTGGTGACCAAACAATTAAATTGCTAAAAAAAAAAATCTTATAAACAGTAAACTGTAAAATCATAGATTAATTTCGTATTAATCTTGAGCGGTAGATTTCGTGACGTGGTTGTGCGACAAGGCCGATTTTAGCCATGTTTGGAAAGATCTTAAACAGAACCTCCAGCGCGCATGTTTATTTGAAAGTACGTAGGAAATTCTTCTTTGAAATATGATTTTTTTTTAAGATTGGCATAATGTGAAATAATTTAATAGTTTCGAAAATGAACGTTAATTTATAATCCGCTGTAACATACTTCAACAACCATATATACGGATCGTTTAAGCCCTACCTATTTCATATCTTAGTATTTATCAATATACTCTTCTTAGTTCAACTTCAGTAAAACATGACCACTACTTATGGTCAATAACTGGTAATATGTCGTAATCTGCTTCACTATGCAAGACAAGGTGGAATGGAAAGTCCAGGTATATTTTATAACTAAAAATGTAGACTGGCACAGCATCAAACATCTATAATATGTACTTAAAAAGTCGTGCCATCAGAACTATCACAATACTACTGATGTTATGCAAAACAGAAAGTAACATAATTTGTAAGTATACTCTGTACTCTAAGGAAGAAAACAAATACGAGCATTTGTCCTACTCTTCCTTGCAAGAAGGCGGCAAGGTGTTCAGCTCTATTTTTTTTTCTTAACACTTCTAAAACTATGTGAATGCTTATGGCTCTCTGCGCCACAACCAGCTGAAAATAAATAATGTATATATGTACATACACATACATACAAGAGAACACTGACTGACTGACTGACATATCAAACTGCAGTCCAAACCACTGGACCTAGAATCGTGACATTTTTGTGTACGTTCCCCTCATGTCACAGGCGAGCACTAAGGAGGGATTATTCGAAAATCGACCTCTAACGAGGTGAAAAGGAGTGAAATGTACTTCCGAAGAAACGTCGATAGAGCTCGAACCCGTCGGCCTAACATCATGATGTTTACTTTACTAAGGGCCGTATCTACAAACGGCTTTCGAATGACAACCAACTGCTATCCCCATAGAGAAAGCATTGGTGAGTAGTTGGTTGTCATTCGAAAGAGGTCTATAGTTTCAGCCCTAAGACACACATAAAAATGCAAACTAGCCCATTTAAGAATTTTTTGAAATTCAACATTTAAGAGGGTGAAAAGGCCTTAAATGTGTTTCCGATCAACTATCGATTTCTATCGAATCCTTCGGGATAGAGAGTTGGTTTTCACTTCAAAATGTTACTTACGTAAATACCCAAAAAGTTGTTTTACACATTTTCGAAATTCGACCTCCAAGCAGTAAGAAGAGGCAAAATGTGTTTTTTATGAATCGTCTATATCACAGAAACACAATAGACTATCGTCGTGAATTTTTCTTCGATTGATTACATATACAAACGAATCAGGAATTTGCAAAAGGTACCAAGTACCTTTCTTTGAGAAAATTAAGATAATACGAGATTTCGACCCTACAAAGCATTATCTTGGCTGCCAGCAACAAAAGGAACCAAGTCCTATACAAGAAATATGTCAAACGGACTAGTAAATATATATGGAACTTGCAAAAAGTACCAAGTCCAGAACTTGGGACATTTTGTTAATGCCAAGTGATATGGACATTACAAGGGCGTTGTGATTCTCTACTGTAAAACAATGCTGTTACTACCAGTTAGTTTATATATCTGATGTGATATGCGCCGTGTGCGTATGGTAGGTTAAAGAATTATTTAAAATAGCCATTAAACGTAAAACCAAAACAACAGTCCCTGGCAAATAAACACACAAAATGCCCACCAAAAAAATAGAAGAAAACAGAAGGTGGCACATTAACAAACACACAAAAACCAGAGGAAGCTATTGTAAACAAACAATATCAAAGTGGAAGCAAAGCACGATTAAATAAATGCTGGGTTACCATACGCAACGGGCAAAGAAAAATAATTATTTAAATAATTAAATAGGCTCACTCGCCATAGTAAACTATACACACCAGAGGAAAATATGTAAATATATTAAATGAGAACTCTGAAATTTTTGGTTGCTCAAAATGATTATTTAATTTTTACTGCAATATTAAATATTTTGTTTTCATTTCATTTTTTTTTGTTAAATAAAATTTACAACATTATTGACATCGAATGAATAGTCCATTAGTACTGAAATTGTACTGAAATTATAAAAAGCCCAAATCTTGCAGGCACAGTTAAATGAAAATAGTGAATTGATTATACAATTAATATTTTTCTTAAATTCACAATAAAATTACTTAAACAATAAATGCCCCTTCTATAGGCTAAATAAATACCGTACGTCCGAATCAATGACGTAATAAATTAATAAAAAAAAAATACAAGTAAATTGGATGCATCCTTTAGGCCTTATAAAATTTTAAATTGTTATCAAATTCAAATTAATTATTAAAAAAACGTACAAATATTACATTAAAAATAAGTGTGACAGCTGTTAATTTATAGATTAAAATATACAAATTTAATTATGGCTTATCCGTTTAAAGTCTCGCAGTAGAAGAGTACAGCACGCTGGGATAGCTTCATGTTTCCCAGTTACAGCGGTAAAACAAAGAAGACGAAAAGGTGAAGAAAATGTCCCAAAATAGGCCAGAAAGACTGAACGTCTGTAGTAGAGACTACAGGTCAGCTTGTCAGTAGTTCAGCTTGTGAATAGGCCAAGACGTGAATCGGCAGGGACGTGAATACTCCAAGACGAGAACCATCCAGGTTGAGAATCGGCCTGGACGCGGACCCTCACTACACAGAAATTATCAAAATATTATAGAAGATGAAAATTTAAATAGAACACAAAACCTCTCGTAGGAAAATTACTCACCAGACGTGGGCGAAATAATCACTTAACGAAATTATAGATGAAACAACCACGATAAAATATTTTTTTTTTAAATATAGCACTACAGTTTTTTACTACGTAAAAATATATTGATTAGCTACATTATAAAAAAGGTTAAATTATGGCAACTCAAGTGCCAAGATCTGCCAAAAAGGCAGGAACACCAAACACACTCATCTTGACGATACGGTGGTTGACGGCAAAGTGTTAAGAAAATCAACGGAAGAAGCTGCAGAAACGTTGAGCAAAAGAGCATCGAAAATGGTTAGCAACAGTACCAACATCGGCAAAGTGCGAATTGAAGCACAGTAGCAAGCGACGATCACGTGAACAGAATCACTAAACTGCATTGAAATCACGCGGTGAAACACAGAAATCACGCACTGCAACGGCAGCAGCACGTGGCATGAAGACGGAGGTACGACAGAACAACTGATAGAGGAATGTAAATCTCAGCAGCTACTGTCCTGCTAAGAAAAAAAAACACTGTAGCGAGACCAGGGTCGGCTCGAAGTAATGTAGCAAGAAAGAAGTGCTGTAATTGAAATTGAACTTTCTGAAATATCGTTAATAAAATTAAATTCCTCAAAAACACTTATTATTGTTAATATAATATTAAACAAGTTAATAACAACACAAAAAATTATAATTTGCCTGAATTTAGGAAACATAAATAATAAAAAAATTTAATATGTATATTATTTAAGTCGTGTTGTATTTGATACGGCACAGATAGGAGTTGTTGAAGTACATTAACAGTTTTGTACCTTTAATATTCAGCTCCTAGGACAGTTGAGAACCGTTGCAATGCTTACAGAAATGGAACTGTAGCAATTAAAAAGTCAAAATCACGAGACATTCGCGGTATGTTGCAGTTCATGATGATGCAGTCACATTTTACGACAATATACCACGCTGGCGGCCTGCCACAGACTAATAGACATGTTCTTGAATGTGCCAACAGTGCGTTAGTTTGTTTATTACTTACATTATTGTCTGCGTAGAATCTGTATCCATGCTATTCAGTAGTTTTTTCACTAGCATATACTAAAGTTCCAATAATCTACACCAAGGACATTATGCTTTCTCTAATAGTGTAATACATAATATTGCTTTATGGGTGTAAAGTACCAGGTGGTGGTGTCTTTGCAAAATATGTTTCCATGCATCATATTATTAGTTTTTTGCTAGAATATACCAACATTGCACTAATATCTACTCAAAAAGTTATGTTTTATGTGCCATTGTTAGAATGAATGTTACTTCATTTGCAAAAGGCACCAAGTCTACTAACTTTATTAATTTATAAAAAATAAAAAAACAAAAGTGTATCTACGTGAATTATGTTTCAAATTGTTCCACACACACTGTACTTTCAAGGTATCCATTATTCACAGCCTGTTTCATTCAGATCCGCAATGATAAGTTTTTGTTGTTTCCCAAGAATCTGCTCGCTTGGACTTGGAACCATTTGCAAATTCCTGATTCAAATATATATGACAGGACTCAAAGAAGTATTGAAATTCTTTAGTTAAGGAGGTCAAAATACGTGAAATGTGTCTTCGATTATTCCTCCATATCTATCAAACCAATCGAGATATCGAAGTCCTCTTGCTTTAGATTGATGCTTATGTAAATATCTAAATACAGTTGAAATATATTTTTTCGAATTCAGCTTCAAATAGGTAAAAAAAAAGGTGTAAAATGTGTTTTCGATTCACAATCGATGCATACCGATTCTATTCATTTTTATATAGCGACGTGATATTTGTTTAAGATTGATGCTTAATCAAATACCTGAAAAGCAATTTCACGAATTTTCGAAATTCGCCATCTAAGAAGGTGAAAAGGGGTGAAACGTAGTGAAATGTGTTTTCAATTAACAGTTGATATGTCTTTAAGCTCAGCTGGCTATTGCAATGATTTTAACGTCCACGAGACACCAACAAAGAATTCTCAACGTGATTCAAGGGGTTTTTGAAATGTGATTTAGATAAACCCTCCATATCTGTCGAACCCGTCGAGGCATTTAGTTGTTTTTTCTTTAGGATGATGATTACAGAAATGAACATAGAACGGTTAGTTAGACTTTTCGAAATTCGAACTCTCAGTACTTTGTAGTAGTCATATGTGTTTTTTAATGAATGATTGATTTTTATTCGACTGAACAGGCTACTGTCGTGATTTGCACTTCAATTGGATACTTATACAAATGTCTAAGATGTAAGTTAAAAATATTTCGAAATTCGACTCCAAAAGGGTGAAAAAGCACAAAATTTGTTTTCCATCAACCCGTGATATGTATCTAACCAGTACCGATATTTAGGTTGTTGTTCGCGTCAGAGTGGTGCTTACGTAAGTATTTTAGAAATTATATGTAAGTTTTTTTTACCTCATAAGATAACTTGATTATTAAGAATGAAACTATGTTTGTAAATTTTCATGCAGAAGTTCCGAAAAGCAAGTACCAGCAGCGAGTAATAACTTACACAGGAGTTTCACTCTACAATTCGACATATATACGGATAGACCCAGCGTAGGCTAATACTCTATGCACTACCGTTGTGTGGCCAAAACAAAACAGATTATTGTGGCTCGCTTTTGCTGTGGAAGATAGGGTTTATGACTTATTTCAGGTGTGGACATATTAAATGTAAAGGAATTCACCTATGACAGTCTGATTTCTTGTACTAGACATAAAACTCAAGTTATTTTTACACATTATGTACCCATTTATTTGGTTGTTTACTTTGTATTTAAATTACGTCTGTGGTTAGTAATTTTGGTAATTAAAAGGAATACAGCACTGGGTTAAAAATATGTCATGTTTACGCCATGTTTGAATGTTTGACACCATCGTATTTGCTGCAATGACCTAAATTATGCACTTGTATATAAATTCAATGGTTCAGCTATATTGCACTACCTAAACAGTAGTTTTTGTTGGGATTCCATTAAACCTCTTGACTGTTCTCGTCCAGTTATACTCTGGAAAATAAAATGGTACTAAGGCTTGGGTAATAACAATCATACTGCCAAAACTTGCAATGAATGAGACAGTAGTTATGCCATTGACTAATGACTACATATTTTGTGTAATAGTGGCCTTTCTGTGAATTTGGCTGTAATATTTTGTCCCACCCAAAATTCACTTTTCTACGACATAAAACCAGTCCTTGAAAGAGTGAATTCAGACACAACTCACACATTTTTCAAAGCAAATGTGAAGTTTTTATATCCAATCCCAGTGAAATATGACATGTGCTTGGTCAACAGTACCTAATGAAATTATTTTTCTAAACCAAATTGGAAACTTAAGAGGCTGTATCAGGTGTTTCAGGCGCGTGTATGCAACCCGTATGAACCCCATATAAATAAAGGCTTATTTTACGTTCTCTATAGCAATAACAGTATTACACAAATCAACATCATCTTCACATTTTATAAGAGACAGGGTAGTTCTTATTTTCGCTGCGTTTGTCGAAGTCAAGTACAAAGGATGGTTGCTACAAATTTTACGAAACTTTTTTTAGTACACGTTGCTAATGTAACCGTTCGTTATGCTTTATTTTAACCGTTTGTTATGCTTTATTTTGCAGAAAGTAGCTATATTAAGAACGACTGTGTCTTTGATAAAGCGCGAAGATAACGTTTATATGCTATAGAGAACGTAAAATTAGCCGTGATTTATATGGGGTTAATGCGGGTCGCACACAAGCGCCTGAAACAGTGACACGGCCTCTTTACGAAAGCATTGTTAACGATAGGGGTGTAGGTAACTTGATCTTGATTAATCAATTTTTTTCATAATGTTCACACCTGCATTTGTACCCCTGCATTGTAATATTATATATATAATGTATATACAGTTACTTAAATTAATTTATCCAATTCATCCTAATACAGAATTCTGGCTAAGTTACACCGTGGGAACGAGAGAGGTTTCTTTCAGCTGTCCCAGGTTTACAGGTTAAAAGTACCTAATTAATTTAGGGCTCGGTTTCAGTCGCAATAATGAATTTTATTACTATCCGTCTTTTTAAATTTCTGAGCAGAAAAATGTTTAATTTGCGATTATACCGCAAATTCTGTTTACTTCACACTACAGTACAGACATGGTGAGTGATATAACTTGGTCACCGCTTAACATCGAGGTCTTTAGCGCTGGTGAAGGGTGACATGAGGTGGGTACAAAGCAGTACCGGAATGAAAGGACAGGGGAAATGGGAGACCCCGAGAAAACCCGCCGACCAATGGCACCGTCCGGCACGATTCCCGCATGGGGAAATCCGGGTACCGACCCCGCCGGGGATCGAGCCAGGGTCGCCTAGGAGAGAGGCGAATAATCTGACCATTCGGCTACCATGGACCCCACAGACATGGTGATTGAGTTGGTTATGTGTAATTTGGTCGCAATCTGTCAGGCAAATGAAGAATATAAAAAAATATATATGCCCAACTGATATAGGCATAATTATATGAGGGGTTAAAATGAAAGTGAAGTAAGTCACTAATTTGAATATGTAGTGGTTATTGTATATTGGCTTTATTTGTATGCCCCATGTTTAAATATAAAGTGAGTTAAGTCAGGGCTGCGTTAACATATTGGAAAATCGTTTTATAATTTCCTACAAGAAAAAACACTTAATTCTGAAGAAAAAAACTAAGCAATCATGTCTATCTTCACTTTCATTCTAACCCCCTCAAATGTTACCAGTTCAAACGCCATATATGTACTGTTAGTTTATCTATCCGCGTGGACATTCTAACACTTGATGACTGTAGTACCAATCTGGTGTACGAAGAGGTTTTTCAATTAAAGTAAATATTATTAGTTACGAATAATACTCGTGAGCAAAGCCGCGGGGGACTGCTAATCTTAATAATATATAAAATTAAGTGTCCTGACTGACACACTCACTCACTCATCAACGCATAGCCCAAACCGCTGGACCTAGAACCATGGAATTTTGAGGGAAGCTTCCCCTCGCACTGTAGACACCATCTAAGAATATATTTTTCGAAATTCTGTAATTAAGGGTCTGAAAAGGGGTGAAAAGTATTTTCAAAGAATCCCTGATATCTCATTAACCAGGAAAGATATCATAACTTCTTTAACTTCAAAATATTGCCCAAACAAATGCATATTTGCAAATTTTTCGATTTTACGAAATTCAAAAATTAAGGGGTGAAAAGCCGTAAAATGTGTTTTCCATTAACCCGTGATTTGTCTTAAACCATTTCAGATAGTGAGATGATTTTTTCTTTAAAATAATGCTTAAGTAAATATTTCGAAATCTGTCCTTGAAAGCTCTTAAAAAATAAAACTTTTTTTTTTAAATAGTCCCACTTATCTCCTATTTCAGTGGAAATATTGAAATGGTTTTTGCTTTAAAATAAATCTTTCGTAAATATCAAAAAAATAATTTCAGGATTTTTTGAAATTCTTCCTTGAAAGCTGTTAAAATAAAATGTGATTTCAAATAATCATCTGTACCGCTTATACCCGTTGAGATAACGAGATGATTTTTGATAAGAATGAAGCTCATGTAAATATCTACAAATCAAATTCAGAATTTTATTAAATTCGAAAATTAAGGATGTGAAAGTCAGGAAAATGTTACAGTCTTCCGAAAAAAGAGAATGATCATGGAGAAATAATTCAACAGTTGTTTCTTTTTACCAACCTACTCATAATTAAACCTCTTTGGACTGTAACCTGCACATACGAATGAATTATCACGGCCTGCCTTTATGCATTCACTCAGGTTTTGTATAACGTTTCTGTTGTGGGAGGGGTGGAGTTACGGGTTCGTATACCGTGCAAGACTTAGCGATGGGAATTACTATGTCATCACACGAGCATATTACGCGCACACTCTTTATATTGAGCTGAGACAATTTATAGTTCACTGTTATTGAGTACTCTTGCTGTTAAAAGCCTTCATCACATATTTTATCCAGAGTTACCGTTTACATTACATAATTTCACGCAGGAAAGGCCATGGCCGGGCAACTATATTATAGAGAAATAAAGATGAATTAAAAACATATATGTTCTGCAATTAAAGTACGCTCAGCGAAGTGGACTGGATAAATATGTTTGTATTTGTTGTTTTAAAGATATACAGAGAATATATTAACACCATCAATTAATACGTAATTAAAAATTAGTTACTCTTTTCTATAGTACACGCGGGCGAAGCCGCAAAGGGATAGCTACCACTTATTTTAATGCACGAGGTTTGCTTCCATTTTGACGGCATAGAAATACTAAAATACAAACATCACTGTAGACGAATATCTGTCATTTAAAGTTTTAAAACTTTTCTTTCGTCCAGCAAACTGTTGATACTTTTATTTTACATGTAATGTTCATGTGCAATAGTCGACTGTAGTCCAGTAAGATAGTGTGAAAGACAGCAGTGATAAAATATATGTTCGAGGGTTTCACGTAAAGAAATAAAAACGACGACATTTGCACTATCTTGTAATGTCGAGTCTGAAAATATACGAAAAATAATATTCTGGACGACGAAGCACTGCGTGGGAACATCAGTATACTATCTCGCCGTCTCTGACTTCTCGCAGTCGACACACGCAGTAGTGCGTGGAAATGACGAGATGATTTGCATGCGCGACAGGAAGTGGACGGCGGCAGATAGAAGGAGGATGGTTTCAGGAAGTGTATGCGCGTGCATGCATCCCACAGGGCGTGCTGTCCTTGACGTCATGAACCACGCACATACATTGTGAGTGCGCATCGCGGCGTGACAACTCAGAGGAGAGCCGCCCGTGCCACACTTCACCCGTGCACCTGGTCTCCTAGGTGACATCACAGCACGAGGTTTCCATACTCTGGCAGTGCGACGCGATGTGACGATACTAGAAACAAGTCGCCCTTACATCACTTCAACCATGCACCTGAGCTCCTAGGTGACATCACAGCACGAGGCTTCGATACTGTGGCAGCGCGGGGCCGTGTGACGACACAAGGCACAAGCTGCCTTCACTACATTTTAACCGAGCCCCTTGGCACGGAGTTTTAAGGTTTTTTGATGTTATCGAACGAGACTGAGATGCTGACAACGCGGTACGGTACAGAGGCGAAACCATGGTCTTATCAAGAATATTACATAATTGTCTACCTGTAGTGAATGAGACCACATACTTGTAGGTAAAGGCATACGTCGCGAGTTTAAATGACCTGAATGTCCTGCGTTTAGTCATGCCCTGTCTGTTTGCACTTTGCTGGCTGTTCCAGTGAGTAGCAGCCAGGACCAACAGTTAGGAATTAAATGACAGTGGAGGAATACAAGAAGGAGAAAATTTTACTACTATGATAATTTGATACAATGTCATGCCTGCCTCAGATATTTAACGAAATCATCAATAGCCACGACACTATACAGTGTGAAGTGAAACGCAAATCTATTACGTGAATTTCTACCCCGTCACACAGCTCTGCTAGGCAATCTTTATTCTTTGCCTGGAGCTATTGTTACCTTTTTTACTACCTGGATGCTCAAATTAGGTACAGTATGTCACACTGGATTTTAGCTGTCTCCGCTGCTCTGCGCTGCCATAGTCGTTATCGCTCTCTCGTGAACATGTCTTTACAAAAATCAGTCCCCCTCCACAGCCATCTCGATAAGATTTCCATGCGTTCGTTCCTAGTATTCGCACTTGGGTAATTGGATAGAATTTGACGCTGGCTGACAGATTTTTTCTGACCATCTTCGTTTCACACGCTCTTACATTCTGTGCTGTTTCATCCGCACCTGAGATCATATTCTCAATCGTTACACACCTCGTTAAGCGTTTACTGAATGTCTCAGTCTGCAGTTAGTGCACGCATGTTTTAAAACCTTGGATGTGCACAATGACCGAAGGCCGAAAGTAAATTGTTTCAAAGGTAGAGGATAGTTTTGGTTTCATCGTATGTGTAACCTTACATACCTATATAATATAAATGCTTTACCGACTACTCATATGAGTATAGTTTACGCCTTAATGTGGTGTATGGTTGCGATCATAATAATGATGGTCTAATGTGTTGTTACGCTTACTGAAAGTGATTTTAAAGTTATGGATAATAGGCTCACGTATTGTTCATTCACTGCATAATTTTTTAACTACATTAATGTACCAAATCTGCAAGTAAATTGAGCACTCCTAGTTAATAAACTATAAGTGGATGCGGTAAAAAAGTTAAGTCCGAAAAAAGTATTGAATTCCTCAGAAACATTAAACTCAATTTACGAAAAGCAAAAAAGAACTTTACTGGGAAAATTGTTGTTTGAAAACTTGAAGAGCAGAAGTTATATGTACAAAATTTCTACGTTGAAAATCACACTACGTAAGGGCCGTTTCACACGAGGCGATTATCGCCGAGCGACTATCGCCGGGCGACTGTAGCTCATGAGGCAACTCGCCGGCAACTCTGCGGCAACTTGAGTCGCCCCTGTAAAAATACCAACATACATTCAGTTGTAAAATGGATTCCGAAGAAGAGTTGTTGTTGATGCTAATACTTAGGAGAAGGAGAAAAAGAAGGA
>PNEQ01049819.1:0-17591 GCA_003012365.1 Medauroidea extradentata
CCTGCCGCCTCACAGTAGACTTTGACGTCACCAAGATGTCTTCACCAGTCTCTCTCCACAGGCGTAGCACCTTCCTCTAGCACTTCCAATAGCGAACTCCCCCCAAATCTCACGATTCGGCCTTCTTATACTCAGTGAAACAGTCGGGGATTTACCGCATTACAGGGGTCTAAAAATAGATATTTATTCATGTTTCGGATATGCTTTTAGTCACGTAGGCCACCCTCGAAGGGTTAAGACGCAGTTGGGACAGGTATCTATGACGTAGGTTCAGCGGATTTCCCACTATGAGCCACCCGGGCTTTGAGTCATCGGCCAGCCCTCAAGGTGTTACGAAACAGCCGCCGACTACTGGCCTCCAGGAACATGGCACGCAACAATATGATAGCTAGCAGCGTGTTGGAAGTGTTGTTGCTTGTATCTCACGTGTCTTACATAGTTCTGAGCTGTCACTGGGCAGTGTGTGAGTGTCATCGTACTCAGGATCTACTGACAGAGATGCTGCTGGAGTCTCGTCCTGGTTCATAGATACATCTCAGGCTACAGTCGTTCCAGCAGCAGGTGCAGTCGACCGGTCTGCAGTTGTATACACAGGCTGTTTCTTAACATATGTTACAAACTTTGGGAGGTGTTTCCTCATAAAAAATGAGGTATAATCACACATAGCCATTTTCGTCTAGTGCCATTTTTAACGGAGATTTGAACCCTTGAAAATCCATTATTATTATATCCCCCCCCCCCCCACGTTTTGTGCTATCGAGATCCTCAAGCTGTGACGAAACCACTCGTTAAAACCCTCCCCTTAATGTAAAAAACCGGGGCGGCCACCCTCACTTTGACCAGAACTTTTTGCCGTTGAATTTTGGGAACATTTTATGTTTCTTTCTGAACAGTACTTTTAAATAACAAAAACAAATCGCTAGAATGTACCGTTTAGGAGAAAATAATTCCTACACATAGTCAGTGTCTGCAATACGCTGTTGCATTCTTGGTATTGTATTGTTTTGGCTCTATGCAATGTATTGTAAATTGTGACATTTTTGTTGTAGAGAAGCTTTTATGTAACGTTGACAAGCACGTTCTTGACAGATACAGAGAAAATGGAAAGGATTAGGCAATGGTCTTTGTTAAGGCTTCTATTCCGGCATTCGCCTGGAGTGATTTCCGGAAACCATTGAGAACTGAAATCAGCAATGCTGCAGCTCAGAATAAAGCCCATATAATTTAAAATGCAAGTCCAACATATGTATTACAGTTGCGTTATGTCGGTGCGTTCTAACTATGTGCAACAATGGTATATGTGTAATATTAAGGTTTACTGCTCAAAAGAACAAAAAATTCACACAAAAAATCGCGAACGCTTTTATTTGTATTAATTTATACGAAAAGAGGGTTAACGTATTTGAAACTTTTTTATGAATGAGAAACTTTTAAATGGCAGGTACGTATTTTACAGACTGACGATCTCAAACTCACTATTCACGGTATACCGCCGATTTACAAAAAGTTCAGCTTCTTCAACAAAAATGCCGGATCAACGACATAAACGCAGGGTAATGTGAGAAAACAAATGTCTCTTCGTTGTAAACTTGTTTAAATAACATTATCGAGGAAATGCATAAAAAAGCGCGCGATGAGTTATCGGGAAGGAGGGTGAAGGGGAAATGAAGCATGCTGCAATGCAACCAGTCTCAGGACTTAGGTAAACCCAAACGTATAACAACATTCTACTAAAACATAATAGTGACTGACAACAATGTATGCATATGTGCGATTGAAGGCAATACCTGTAACAAATTGATTGTGAGACTACTAGAGGAAACCTTTATTCAATGCACAACACACGAATTACATAATAAACATTCATAATAAAGTGTATGCACCAGTGCTATAGTAACTGCTTAAAGTTACGACCACTAACGTCCGGACAGCTCCGACACCATCGAAGCATCGAATGTCGCGCCCTTTTCAACATCCCTGGTGCGTTCCTGACTCTGTTGCAGGCCGCCTCGATTCGTGGGAGAAGGTCAGTTAGGAGTTCCGCACGTTTAGCATACACCAAGGATTTTATGTGACCCCATAAAAATAATCTAACGGATTCAGGTCTGGAGAACGAGCTGGCCATGGAATTGGAGTATGCTTACCGATCCGTCTTTCACATGACATGTCTGTCAGTTGCTGCCTCGCTACGCGACTGAAGTGTGCAGGTGTACCATCGTGCAGGAACCACATCCGCGCTTGCACATCAAGGGTTACATTGACAAGAAGAACTGGCCAGTCGTTTGCTAGGAAGTCCCGATGCACATGGCCGGTGAGCCGATTTAGAAGAACGTGCGTATCTATTAAGTGGTCAACCACGATTGTACATCACACGTTGATTGCAAATCGCTCCTGATGTACACGAACGGAAGTAGCTCGAGAATTTTCATCTGACCACGTGACTGTTGTGAAACATCATCACGCGTAAATGTAGTCTCGTCTGTGAACAAGACAGATGTGAGGAAGTGCTGACGTACCCTACGACGTAAGAACCATGCACGCAACAGACGTCGTTGTGGATTGTCTTCTATACGTAGATCTTGCACACTTTTCACATGGTAAGGGTAAAGATTTTGTTCGTGCAATATGCGCCAAGCTGTCGTGCAGCTCACTGGATGATGGCGTGATATGATACGAGTGCTGGTGCTGAGTGTGTTCTCTATGTCTTCCAGTATGCCTTCTTTCACAATCACAGGAACAGAACGAGTTCGACATGTCTCTCACATATTAGGCTGCTATGAGCTGTCGTACGAAGTCGGTGGTCAAGCCGCAGGAACATGGTATTGCTAGAGTGTCGTCGTTGTGGGAAGTATTATCCGTACTGTTATGATATTGCCTGGCAAGCCGGACAGCGAAAGATTTTCGGGCTGCAACTAGGCCAGCCAGCATTGGAAAACCACAGAAGACAGCAACTCACCTCACCCTCCTTGTACTTGCACAATATTGAGGATAAGCTCGCCGATATATGGCACGGTTACCAAGTAAACGGGGTCTGTCTGTCGTCTGTCGTCGAGCGGTCGTCCTCTAGCAATCATCAGATCAACAGCAGGGCAGTTGTCCGCCGGGGACTCGGGCTCGAGCCATGGCGGGTGCGTGCTCGTCCGTCGATGCCGTCTCCTCATCAATCCAGCTTCGGTAAGGTCATCAGATCTAGTTATGTTGCAGCAACTATCAACTTAATATAATACTTTAATAATCAGTAATATTGCGCTCCCCTCCTAAATAAATAGAACACATTGCAACCTATTTTGCATTCAGAGTACATGCCATCGTAGTATAGTAAATGCCCGTTTAACCACAACTGTCTAATTTAAAGTCATTTAGTCCTAAATATAAACCCACGGTGTAGCTACCATCTGAGTGAAACCCCCCAAACTAATAATAACTTATGAACCCCCAATATAATAATAACTTACAAAATATTCAATTGTAACAGTACATCCTCGCTGTTTCCCGTCCATGTGTTTGTGCAGCAGCATACATTAGGTGAGTGCATATCCACAACGTCATACAAACTAAACCGCTCCATGCCACAGTTGCGGGAACACTAGCCTGACGTGGTACCTCAACAAACAACAAAGTGGCCCCGTGGACGTCACAGACTTACCTGCCACCACACTACACATCTGCAAGCAACTTGCACATTTTACCTGCAATTTATTTATGAATGGTTTGGCAATCATTTTGAATATAACAGGCATATTTTTATACGTTTCACGTGGTGACCGATGCTTGTATCAATTTACAATACAATGCACAGGGCCAACAATACAATACCAGAAATGGAGCAGCGTATTGCTGACACAGACTGTGTGCACGAATTATTTTCTCGTAAACGGTGCATTCTAACGAATTGCGACAAGAGGACCTTTTTTTTTTTTTTTTTGTTATTTAGAAGTGTTCAGAAAGACAACATAAAATGTTTCCGGAACCCAACGGCAAAAAAGTTCTGGTCAAAGTGAGGGTGGTCACCCCTGTTATTTACATGAAGGGGAGGGTTTTAACGAGCGGTTTCGTCACAGCTTGAGGATCTCGATAACACGAAACATTGTGCAGAGAATTGTGATTTAACTTAACGTGGTTTCCGATATTTGCTAAAAAAAAAAATAAAAAAAAGTAAGTAAATAAATAAAATATCAATTGATTTTCAAGGGTTCATATCTCCCTTAAAAAATGGAACTACTCGTAAATGGCTTTGTATGACTATACCTCATTAATTAATATGAGGACACACATTCCAAAATTGTAACGTAAGTTAAGAAAAATCCTGTATATAATATTCTTTGTGATGTTAACTGTTGTAACGCACAGTGGTTTGATGTTCTATTGACGAAAACTAAAGTGCATTGCATTTTTTATGACCACGCGAGCGAAGCCGCACAGACACACACGCAATGGGACCAATTCACACACCATTGAGTGATTGTCTCTGGTTAGTTCCAAAATGCCCTTATCTAGCAGCGATATTATGTAGTCTCCTGAGGGTAGATGTGATCAAATAGTTTGATAGTCTTACTATATATAGTTACTTGCATCGCACACAACTCACTATACTGAGTTGCAACAACACATCCAGCTGGTCATTTAACATCATGTCTTGTACATTGGTCCACGTTACTACACGTGCAAACATGTCTGACTGTCACCAGCGTTTCTGATGCATGCCGTAAAATACTTTTATGTATGAATATTTTACTGTCACGTACGTGAAAAGTTACACTATGTACTACATCTCAATGTTCTAATGAAAAGTTGTCAAAACACAGGAACCCAAAATTAAAAAGGGAAAAAAATATAAATCTGACAAATGGACCGATATATACAATTACAAGTATGAAAGTAAATGACTTGTTCTCTTCAATGACACCAGTGTACTACTTGTCGAGGATTGCTGGATTCGCACCATACAAACAAAGCGAACACGATAATCTCAGAGTAAAATGTGGCGTGAGCGACATCGCTTATTCGTGTGGCATGTTCGCATTTATCCTCGCTGCTGCGCCAGCCTCTCTGTACGCCAGATGCATATATTTGTACGACTCGTCGAGGTTAAGTCTGAACATATGCGATGTACTACGACTGTGTCTTCTGACAGCTACAACTACAGCGTCCTTCCTGTCTGTAGTTTTCAACAGAACAACCACCGTCATGCTGTTCAAGGACATTTCGGAAACTGACGAATCGCTGACGTACGGAAGAGAATTTCTCCACAAGAAGATATTCAAGACACTCTTAGTCCAGGTACGGTTTATAATGTACGATAATTGGCGTAGCTGTACTGTGATACCTGTATGTATGAAATTATTCTAATTTGTTAATTTTTGACGAACGTAATTTTTTGAAACTATTTACAATTAAACGTAAAACAGTACATTCTTGGCGTACACCAGATTTTTTGTAGTTATCGAATACTTACCATCAAAGTAACTGACACAGTGATAAGCGTTGAGGCCTGCAAATGATTTTACTTTGTAATTCATTGTAAAATAAGAAATTTTTACTAACACTGAATATTATTATTTGCATACTTCAGTAAAGAATAAAAATTATTTTCGATTCATATATATATATTTTTTTTTTTTTAATTTGTGGTTGTTGTGCTTCTGTTTCATGTCAAGAGGCACGAGTATTTTGCGTATTCATCTGGCAACAGCCTAGACTTCTCAGTTCTATACGTGTACCGGCTGAAGCCGAATATCCATTGCAATAGTACAAACGTGTAGCACGTGATATCTCCACGACTTGTTTCCTTATTTATAACTGGCTTGCAGTCGTCAAATGCATGTTGAAACCGCTCTCGTCTAATCACAGAAGGAGGAGTGAAGTATACTTCGTTGGCGTTCAACCTGACCTAGAATCAATACGTGAAATAATCGTGCATCTACTCATGTCGCATGTTTTATAAAGAATGTTTTAGTGAAAATAGTTTTCCCATTATCTCTCGGGTGTAGCTGCCATTCTGATATGTATCCTTATCTAATCGGTCCCAGGCATGATATCCAATTGTGGAAAGCCGTTATGCGTACATTTACATTTTTCTGCAGATCAAGATACAAGCATGGATATAATTTCTTTGATGAACTAAATAAAATTCAGTAAAAGGTACATATACCTCAAGATACGGCTATATTATTCTGGACCCTATGTAAAATAATACACTGTTTGCATACTGCTATTTACAACAAAGAATCTTAGATTATTGCTGACCGCAATTATGTTTACCATAAATCCTAACTTGTGAATATAAGCTCCTTCATTTTTGGAATGCCTGCACTCTGGGTCGGGGGAATCATTCAACTTTCACTTATTGCCAGAGGCTCTCAGTGACTGAACTTGCCCCGCAAATAGTGTATTAATTGGCAGGATGACATTTCATTTTTACTGGTTTTCAAGTTTTGTATGAAGTGAAAATATGCCAATTCTGTCTTCGAAACGCCACGATGGGAAAACTGGCTAAGCTATGTTTTTTTTTTTTTTTTTCGTACTCCCGAGTAACGTCTACAAAACTAACATTATTACATACAAGTATAAACTTGTAATTTTTCCTCCTCAAATGAAAATAATTAATGTTTGGTAGCTCCCTTGAAATTGACGTTGGTAATTTATTTGGACAACAATGGGTGATTGCATGCCGCACCATACTTTGGGTTCTCTCTTGAGATGGTCATGTCTGGTAATTATTTAGCACCTGGAACAAAACAAAGAGGATCTTTTAAAAGGAAAAAATCAACAGTGAAAGTTTTGAGTTTCTTTACATGATGCTCAAAACCATACATTTGAACGATTAATGGTTTATATTTTAATTTCAATTTCAAATCAGGGAGGTTTCATGAGAACATCCAGTGTTATTGTACTTTATCATATTTTGTTACAGGTTGTTCTCATGCTGGTAATTACTAACTGCATTTATGTATATAAACTGTATGTATGGGCGTCATCTACTGGAATAATCACTCTTCAATATTTTGCAATCAACTTTGTTATGTCCTTCCTCTGCTACGTCACAGCAGCACAGTTTGGGGCTTGGCTGTTGGTCGCCAGGAAGAGAATTGAAAATGTTAATGACGAAATGTTTTCCATTCATAAAAGAGAAGAGAGAAATAATATTACGACTGAACGCAGGCGTCCAGTTCCACCATTTATTGGGTTTGAAGTGAACAGAGTGAGGCCAATTCGTTATAATAACTTACCGTGTACTACTGAATCTAGTGTTTCGACCTCAGAAAAGTTACTTTCACTTCAGAGTACTTTCGACGTTCTTGTGAAAGCACTGAAAGTTGTTAATACTAGTTTTGGTGTTAGGATCCTGACGGTAATTGCAACCGAGTTTATGTGTATGACGTATGAACTTTATTTCATCCTAAGTCATGCCTTAGTGGAAGAATATGTCTTTCCAAACGTGGGATACATGATAGTAAGCAGCGTGTTGGAAGTGTTGTTGCTTGCATCTCACGTGACTTATATAGTTCTGAGCTGTCACTGGGCCGTGTGTGAGTGTCGTCGTACTCAGGAGATACTGACAGAGATGCAGCTGGAGTCTCGTCCTGGTTCAGACATACATCTCAGACTGCAGTCGTTCCTGAAACAGGTGCAGTCGACCAGGCTGCAGTTTACAGCCTGCAGACTGATCAGTCTGCAGCCCCAGCTCTTCATTGGTATGATATCTGCTGCAACTACATACCTCGTCGTGTTGCTGAATAACTAGACATGTTCGGCAAGGGGAAAAAAAGTGACGGGTTGTGAATCTTCACATGATTATGTCGTGTTCTGAAAATAACGTAACATTTGAATGTTGACTTTAAAAATGAACATTCTCAGTGACATGTATTATTACAAGAGTGGTAACATTAACACGTCCTGTGTAGATGCTTTCCTTGTTACAACACAAATATTTTTGCATCAAACATTTTTCATTTGACTATAAACCTCTACTAGGTCGATTTGTCTCAAAGAAAAGTGTACAGCTGTAGCTACAAAAACTATGTTGAGTAAAAAATTGCTTTTATAATCTTAATGGTAATGTAAGTTGTAGTTTTTTTTTTTTTATAAAGACAAGATATTTCTTGGAAAAAATTCAATACGCTTTCCTACAAAGAAAGTAAAGTTATTTTCCGATAGAACTATTCAAAGAAAATTAGTTAGTATTGCCAACAAACTTATTTTAAGCTTTAATTTCTTGAAATGAGAGATCGTCACTGCAAGGTAAACAGATGCTAAACATAATTTTAGGGTGAAGAGAAAGTGTTTTTAATGTGAAAATATAAAATTAAAGAGATGTCATTTAGCTAATGGTTGAGCTGGATGCGCGGCATTGGTAGCATTTAATATTTTAACACTGAGAACATTTTCTCATTTTACGATTGTAATTTAGACGAAAATTTACAATTTTTTTTACTTGTGAACTAATGTTCTTCGATCATAAAATTTAGTTAATGTTTGTAAATCAATACTCACTTTTTACATTAATTACGAATTATTACAACCTTTTAATTGTAAATTTAAAATGTCATATTTCTGCACCATATAACTTGTAGTAAACTGTAACACATAAAAGAGTTGATTTTAAGGGGGAAAAATTGTAAATGTATGCTATTAAATTAAAATTTTTTACTGAATCTGGGTGTTGATAGGCATAAATTATGCTGACACAGAGGATATTTAAATACGTGTATAACTATGAAACAAAGATTATGTGAATATAAAAATACAAAGTAAGTGAAATATTGATAGAATATTAAAGTATGTATGTTCTGTCTATTGACTGCATTGTTGCTTCTATTGTATGTCGTGTCTGATACTGGATTATCTACATTAACAGTAAAGTATGTGTGTTGTGACTTTTGTTCTCTAGAGGTAGTTGCAAAACAATGTTCACATCTAGAGGGGCAAAAAGTGTTATGTGAACATAGTTCTCGAAAACGCACCGTTACTGTTCTACATGTCTCATGTCTTACAGTGCAAGGCGAGCTGTCTGGATCCTGATACTGAGGAATGTTACATCGGACAATACATACCATACATTTAAATACGACTCGTCTGGTTTGTAGTTGACAATAATAGCTGCAAATGAAATTCCACAGTAAGACGATCCAGCACAGACACCAAGCAATGTACATCATGTACTGTGAGTTGTAGTGCAGACATGGTTCAGTCATATAATATGTTTTGTTCTTCTAGATGTCAGAATTACTCCACAAATATATCTACACGTAGTTTTGCAACATCCTGTATATCTTGTGTTGCTAAAGTAATTTCTGTGTCGTATTGAGCGTAAGCACGTAAATATGACATGTGGAAGTCCTGTACTACTTGTACTATTTATGTACAAATCCGTGCAGTAAAGAACTGAATTGAATTGTACCAGTTAAGTTAATTCTGTGTTTATCAAAATGCTGACATTTTTGAAGTGCCTTTGTAATAAAACTCCGGTGCCTGGTTTAATTTGTTAAATTCTACACATGCAGGCTACTGTTACACCTGTTGGATGTCAAATAAATAAAACTGCGAGCTGTAGTTCACGCTTTCAGCAGCTAAGCAAGGTTACCTTAAATGTGAACGTCAATAACAATTTAATAAGTAATAATGACACTTTCATCTTTATTCTTAAGTTGAGTTTCTATGTAACGATGAAGTAATTTTACAACACAGGCTGCCAATTACGTTAGACTAGCTACGAAGTGCTTGCGTTATCAGCAGATTGATAAGAGTGGCAGATGAAAGACAAGTGTATTATAACGTCACGTTTGATAGAGAGGACTGATGAAAATATAGCTGGGTTTTTTTCCGAATGTAGGGCATAGTGCAAGGAGGTTTGATAAGCACTAATCATATCATTGCGTGTACAGCTGTTGTCTGCGATAAATGTTATCGGTTTTTAATCTCTGTATGTAAAGAACGGTTTCGTTTCGAGCACCAATAACGTTATTTTACTAGTTTCTGTAACAAAAAAACCGCAAGACAAAATTAGTTTTAACGAGTTCCCAAAGGAACGAGTTCGTCTGATTAAACGTCTGCAGATTATCTGATTAATACGTATTTAAATGTGGAAAGTAATAGCCACTTATAAAATATTATTTAGTTTTATACTACTGAAGACGCACAGAAGTTGAATGAGCACTGTGCGAATTAAAGAAAAAACATAACTAAACTAAAAAAAATTAATAAATGCTTAGTATTAATTAAAATTTTTAAAGAAGCGCGACAGCAGCAAAAGAACATAAATATTACGCGCATGATATTGCAAATTAATTAAAAGATAATAAGTTACACATATTTAAAACTTGGTTGAATTCTTTCGATAACAGACGTGTTGCAAAGTTGGAATAATTCTTACAACCAACCCTTTCTACAATTTAGTACTCTTTAAAAACTCTTTCTTTGCACATCAAATATATAAATATAAATATATATATATGTGTGTGTGTATGTGTTTTTTAGTGTAGGTGTGTGTGCGCGTGCGTGTGAGTGTGGGTGTAAGAGTGTGTGTGCCTGTGCGCGCGTGTGTGGGGGGGGGGGGGGCAAGGACATTTTCTTTAACAACAAAATAACCGCAAAATTTCAATTTCTAAAATAAAATTTTCGTTTAGTTAATGCGATAATGATAAACAAAAATTGTGTTGTATTAAAATAGTTAAGTAACTGTCTGTACTGCAGAGTAGTCTTTTCAAAAATAGCTTTATATTAAAAAATAGTTCAATTTGCTACGAAAAATGTAATGTGTACTGAAAGAAGTCTTCCCAAAAAACATACTTAAATTTTTTTTTCCGTGAAGCAATATGTCCTTACTCTCAACTAAACAGCCTTACAGAAAACAAAAGAAGGAAATAGGATGTGTGTTTACTGTAAACCGTGAATTGAAATGTAAAACCTTTATTTAATACAAAATCGGAGTAATTTAGATGTACTTCTGTAGAAGTATGTTTGGTGGAAACAGTGACAGTGAAGTGGACGATTTATTTAATTTCGCACCGGAATATGAACGAGTGTGGTAAGAAGGAAAGTGGGTGGTACTGGGTAGAGTAGGAAGAAAGAACATCAAAATTAAGACACCATAGACAATGAATAAGACGAAGGCAGTGTTACCCACAAAATAGGATAACACATCAGCGACGTCACAGAAACAAGACTAGACGAAACAACGATGAAATAACAGAAGAACACAGGAGTTTTCGTGCCCCTCGTCATTGGCAGTGTGGTACGAAGTTTCATATCTGTATTAATGCGAGCCCGCGCCGCTCCCCCGTTATCCGGAGTTAAGAGAAAAGTATAGACGACTCATTAGCAGGTCGTGTTCCCCAACTGGCACTTTCTGTTAACAAAATGGTCACATGACCCGATTTTGTGCATACAATCTGTGACGAATTTTGGTGTTTTACGTTTTGTGTTTCGTAAACTATGCAATCAATTATCAAACGCAAACCCCAAAATCGCTGTCATTTTACGATAAGCAGGAAAATAGTATATCCTATAGTTTTTTAAAATTATATTAAACTATGTTAACCTATTTGTAAACGTTTTTCGAATTCTTTGTTTAGCATTCACATTTTAGGCCATTATTTTCTGTTAAATAACCAACATACCGTCGTAGTATGTAGCACCAAAACAAAGACATTCTCCAAAGTGAGTTGGAACACGGTCTAAGGTCAAGGTCACTTTGTTCATTCACATAACAATATGGCGGAGTGCAATCAGCTGTTCTTGTAGGTGTATTGAGAAATGAGGTTATGGTTGGAAAACCCGCAGCCACATAATACACGTTGCTATGGATACCCACAACTTTCTTCACGTAACAATATGGCGAATTGTGTTTTCACCCCATCTGTCTCAGGTTCATACACCCCTGGCCATGTATAATACGTCATGCTCAGTGTGTATGTTATCTAATCTCTGCTGTCATCAGCCGGCACTGCAGCACCCCAAAGAGGCGCTGGTGTATAATATTTTAGTAGTTGCCCTGGAAACGGCTAACAGGCACCCAGAATATCGACAGGGAGAAATGAAACTTTGCCGAAAATACCCGAAGTATGTGTTCTACGGCATTACAACTGCTGCAATAAAAATAGGTGAATGACAAAACCTTTATTTATAGAAAACATATAACTTATTACTCCATATACCTACCTTTTGAAAATCGTTAAAATATATTTTCATTTTTTAACGAATATGAACTCTTAATCGAGGTACTAACAAGGCATGCCTTGTTAGTTTTCTTTTCTGTATCTGTTTTTTCTCTGTGTGAATTTCATAATCAGCAGTTTGAAGGTTTTTGGGGGAAAAAAACGAAACAATTTATAGTGAAAATAAATGTGTTAAGCCACAGAATGACACTTTTGTAATTTTATGTAGCCATTGCTTGTATTTAAAAAAATCTTGAACGCTTCTAAATTTTTGCATATATTTAGTACCTGTACTTCTAAATAATAATGGTAATAACAAAGATGCATTCTGTGAATATATACATATATAGGGGCATATATATATATATATATATATATATATATATATATATATATATATATATATATATATATATATATATATAGAGAGAGAGAGAGAGAGAGAGAGGTTACAGTCGTAGAAGAACAGGTCTGGACACTCGCCTATCTACCAATGTATTTTGCTTGACCTCCTTGTTGTTTGGCTGTAGTTCGTCAAGTTACCGAGAATGTCGTACTTTTTGGCGCTGTAATACGGGCGGTTGGACTCAAACTCCGTCCACTTTTTTCTATTGTTAACATTATAAAGTAAATAAAGATTTCTGGGGCCATAATTTAAATTTTTTAGCAAAGGAAGTATTTTATAAATGAGTAAAAAATACGTTTTGATAAATTGTTTATCTTAGTGGGAGGGAAGTGGGCGGAGTTTGAGCTCGACCGCCCGGATTACAGCGCCAAAAATTTATAGCATTTTCGGTAACTTGGTGAACTGCAGCCAAACAACAAGGGGGTCAAGTTTCCAGGTAAGTGTTCAAACCTGTTCTTCTACGGCCGTGATATATATACACACACACACACACACTTTTACTCTAAATTATTTCATTCATATCGTTCAGCTGATATGGTATGGACGTGTAAGACATGTGGCACAGTAGTCGACTTGAAAAACTGGTTGGAAAGTGGGCCGTGGAAAATACAGGGACAATATTTATGTCGCCATTTAACAGCAATATCTTGAGTACTGGTGATGGGAGATATAATAGGGGCAGCGCAGGAATGTTAGGGCGGAGGAAATTTGATATCCTAGAGAAAACCCGCTGGCCATAGTCTATGTACGCATTGTTTCCTACATGTGACAATGTAAGGAACGATCCTGCTGGGTTAGATGTAAATCATGCGCTACTATAACATTTTACTTGACGTCATAGGTAAAGCATAATATTAAATATAATTATATATTTACTATCATTACATAACATTATAAACCATTAAATCGGTTATCTTGAATAATTTATTACGTTTTCTTTGATAGGAAAAGTAAAAGTACATTTGAAATGTATCTTTCAAAATGGAAACTAATGTGAATTCCATTCTAATTTCGAATATGGAAATGTCTTTCAAATGACAACATTCATTTTCGTTGTATATTATTAAGAATCGTATGTACAATACAACTAGAAATGCAAAAAAAAAATCCCACATAGGCAACTTTTTTTTTAACAAACGTTTTTCTTCGTAGTTAATTGTACTGAAAGAAGGAATTTAATGTACAAATACAAATAATTTACAAAAATATTCATATTTTATTTTATAAATTTTTTACATAGTCTTAAAATTCATCAAGTCTAACATAAGACACAGAATAAATTATTATTCAACTTGCGTCTTATCAACATATTCTTCTAAATGATGAATTTCTGCTTTTGTGAGTAAACAAACGCAGAAATAAGCTTTCGTCAGTAATCAGTCGTAGTACGGACGTAAGTAATGCCAGAGGGCATAACGACCTTCTCTACTCCTTTGGGAAACAGTTTAGGAAGATCTTCGTCCTTGACTTCAGGCAGAATCATCACCTTCGTCCCCGGCTGTAACAGATAAATGATACATTATAAAGTATAAGTCGTTTATAATGAGTACATGATTTCGTATGATTAAAAGTTACATTTTCTTAACAATAAAATTCACACTATAACTGAGTATTTTAATTTTAGTTACATGAATGTAATTATTTATACCTTTCGAATAGACAACATTATAAAAGGGAAATGTTTGTTAAACCTGAATACTGGAAGTGAAGCAAAAAAAACGGCTGTAAAATCTGATTAAAAATCCCAAGCAACAGAAATTAAATTTACTAGGGCAACATATGGACTGCATCAATTTAGATAAGAAACCTAACTTATATTTACAGGAAGAACTCGAAGTGGAACCGCTGTTTGACGAATTACAGAAAGAAAAAATAAATGTGTTAACATTTAAGAATAATGCCAGATAGTAGACATCGATCGTTAGCAACCCCTATACCGAACGAATAGAAAACAAAATGTCGGAAGATCCCGAGCGAAATGGTCGCCAAAACCAGTTAAATATGTGTAATCCTGGCAAGAAGTAGTATAATTACTCATGAAGCAATGTGAACATTTTGAATCACCACTGAATTTCATCAGATGGCACACTTGGTGTGGTGGGCTGTTTTGAAGATGACAATATAGGTTTGAACAAATTCTATCTTTAAATGATTTTGAAGGTTTATTCGTTTGAGGCGGGGATTAAGGTTGCCGCCTGGCTGCACGTATTTACACCATCCGGACACAAGAAGAGAGAAAGCACTGAGGCAGCCTTATGCATGAGCTTCACGCCTTATCCTAGCTTCTAAGCATAACCACTGTACTACGAGACATTCAGCAGTGACCATATATTTTTATGGCATTATAGTAAACATAAAAGTATGTATAGATCGCTCGAGGTAAAGTGAGTCCTTTTGAAACCCTAGTCACTTTATTCTTTTCAGATAATTTATAGTTTCTGGTCACTTTTTAATATTAACAAAACAGCCTAAGTAACAATAGTAGTGTACAGATTTTACAGTACTCAAAACTAATGTTTGAGGTAACAAGAAAATATATTTTTAAATTATTATTCCAGACTTATGGCCTTCAAAAGTGGTCACTTTATCTAGAACCAGCTATAGTATGTCTCTTTACCTTTTTAAAGAATAGAGGACCACAAAAAAAAACTCTCTTTTTGGCAATTCATGGTCACGAGTAAATAGTTTTAAGGATAAATGGAGAACTTTAAAAGGGCATTGTTCAGTTCTTTCTTAAAAATTCATTAAGTAGATCTCAGTCACTTATGTTGATAAATTTTCAAAATAACTTCCACCAACCGAAGCTCTGGACATAGATCGAAGACCTGCGAGGGAGGCCACCAAAATATTCTTTCTTTACCTCGATATGTTTACTACTCGTTGGCCTTTGATTATCGACTACTGATTCAAAAATAACTGATCTGTTCACAGCCAAAATAAAAAAAACTGAATTTTCGAAGCTGGCGATGTGTGGAAAATTGAATTCTTAGGTCTACATATTCAATAAACGGCTCTTAAATGTTCAATATAATAAACTAACTTTTTATGGTAAAGCAGAAAATAATATTTCTATTTACAGAAAATTACATGCTACGTTAAAAAATAGTTCTGTAATTATTAAAACTGGCTAAAGAACTATCAAAATTAATTATAAGCGCGATTGTCGGCTGTACAATATTCTTGCCTGCAAACAACACTATTTAATATTATTTTTTTAATTAAATTTCTATTTTTATTGCATTTTTTTTTTTTACATTTTCTTCAATAGTTAGAAACAAAGATAAAATATGTTTACTTGTAACCGCCAAGATTTAAACGTTTAATTTTGTTGCACAAACAAATAAGGTGTTTGTTCACTACTCTATAGGATGTGATAAACTTGAGTGTCTCATTACGGTGTATTTAGAACAATATTAATTAAGTTACCTGCTAAGTTCTTTGGTCCAAAGAGCTATAGGAAATCGTCTTTTAAATTAAATTTTAAACGAAGAAGAATATAAAACAGCTTCAGTAAATCGGATATGTACTTTGTACTTTTCTAACAAAGAAGATAATTTTTGAACACCATTTACAGAACTAACTAAGGAAATGCGATAAAAGCGAAAGTTAAAACAACAAAATGTAAATTTCTAATAAATTGTTCGTATTCTGTTTAAAGAAATGTACATGATCAAAAACAAAAAAGTAAGTAAATTTTCTGATAATACCTTTTTAAAGTATTGCCAGACATGTAACAGTGTTCTTCAATATCCTAGTATGGAAATGTATCCCGTCACAGTAACTTACTTTAATGATCTTTAATTTACTTCATAATCACTGATACTATTATATAAACCTGCGTAAACTCATTAACTCACCGTCCAGTTGGCAGGTGTAGCAATCACTTTTAGTCTTGCCGTTAGCTGCAGTGAGTCGATAACACGCAGAATTTCACTGTAAAGCAACACAATAATGTTAAAATAAACAAACAAGTATGTTTCTCTGAAAGTAAAAGACAACTGTAAACAAAGTCATGAAGACAACATATCCTGCTTAATGAAGGTTATAAATATAAATGCAGTTAAATAATTGTATTTTGGTTTCATGTAAAGCATTAGGGCTGCTCTCTGTCGTAATTATTGCTTAGTTTTGAGTTATCATAAAAATTAATTCGAGTGAAAAAAAAAGTTTAAATTGTTATTGCTGTTTTCTCACTCCTACATGTTTACTAATTAGTTAAAATGGTCTTAAGATGTTGAGTTAATGATTTATTTGCCACACTAACACCAAATGTTTTTGTGAATACATATTATATTATTTTCAATGTTAAAAAAATTAATGCTGCTGAATTTAAAATTATTAAGACCTTCGTAGAATGCATTTATTAAATGCAGTATCCTATGAGATATAAAAAATCTTAAATAAAATTAAACAGATGAAGTGATTAATGTGAATACTTTCATATGGGCGATTTTTATATTAAAAATTGATGCCTATACTTTAATGTATATAAGTTTACTCAAAAGTCTTTTAAAAAATACAATGTAGAAAGGAAATATAAATCAAACAAAAAAAGGCAACAGAATATGATTATTCTGATAGCAGCCACATTATTTTCAATTATCATTATATGTACCTACTGTATGGTGCATAGCTATGATACACTCTAATGATACCAACACTACTTATTTGGAAATATAACCAACAAACAACTAGTGGTCAAGTTGTCTACTAGTAACTGTTTTGCAACGAGCAGCAGAACCTGACTGCAAACTTCTCAGAGAAGCAAATTAAAGCGCTCGTAATAAAGATGAAGATGGCAAGAGAGACTCACTCGACATTCCTGCCAGTAGAGGAAGGGTAGGTCATGGACAGCTTGAGCTTCTTGTCTGGACCAATAATATAGAGAGCACGCACAGTGACGGCCGTCTCTGGGTCGTCTTTACTATCCTCGTCGATCATGTCCAGCAACACGGCCAGCTGTCTCTTCTCGTCGCCGATGATGGGGTAGGGGAAGTCTCCGTGGATGTCCTTGCAGTAGGACTTGATGT
>PNEQ01049820.1:0-17591 GCA_003012365.1 Medauroidea extradentata
CACTCAAAAAAGCCCTGATTAATTTCTATTTTCTGCCAGTTTATATCTTTCCGCTACATGTAAACATCAACATTGCCACGTGCTTTTATTTACATAGTCTTGTACAATGTTTACATTTACGTTACAGTGCTCCGATAAATTTTAGCTACAATATGTACTCATTAAATGCACGGGTGTTGAATATGTGCTATACTCAGTAGTAATCTTAGTTATAAATACCTGCGAGTTAACGTCTTATAACACTGGTTTCTCTGCGTCTACTCTAACGGCGCTGTTACCGTTACGAATCTCGTAAATGCATGCACAGTATATTAGAACTTTTAAATTAAAACCGCCACTAAAAACACACACGACACACGCAACTCAAGAATTCAAGTTCCGTTCAGCATACTGTAACGACTACGACGCACGTAAAGAGAAACAATAAATAACGTATTTTCTTAGTGTGCGAAACAGGGGAAAAAATACTGTTTCTATTTCCAGATACTCAGGCTGGCGATCATAAAACATAACTTACATTACTAATGACTTCACATAATTTATCAATGATATTCATGAACAGTCACTTCTAATACTTTTATATGTGTTTATCAGAAATCGCTATTCATTACATAACGGACAAACAAACTGAATGACGCAATTCGCTTCCAAGCGGCGAAAACCTAACTCTGGTGCCATCTGTCGGTGAAATTTTAAACTACCTCTGTGGCGCGAAGAGTTAGCGGCATGTACCAACGATAATCGACTCTGTTGCGTCGCTTTGTGCTGCCGCTAATAAAATAGAATTGTACAGTCAGTAGGTATGTCAATAAGAACTTAAATAAATATTTTAAAGTATATTAAATACAGAGAGGTCGTTTGCAATTGATGTTGTTTCACTAATGCTGTATTCAAATAAGAAAATACACGGGACTACATGCAGTTATTCGCTACCAACCATACAAACAATAATGTAACTGTTGTTAATGTTGGCTTCTATGCAGTAACGGCTAGTGATTTTTTTCAAAGGTTAAATCTTTAGTGCTCACTTTATTCCGAATGGCCTATATTTAGCTAGCACAGGACGATTCTAACCTCTCACATACGTGGCCAAAGAAACAATTTAATATAGCGACCACGTCGTCTTCGTTCAGTTAAGTCCGATGAGTGTTTATAAAGTAAGCGATTCAATCCGTATTTTACACTCCGGTGCACCTCGCCGACTGGAATGAGTCACACCGTTTCTGCTTCAGTCTAGTCCGGGTGTGTTTATAGTAACATTCCAATCCTGATTCCTCAGTCCACTTCAAGTTGAACCCGGGTTGAAATTTTTAGTATAAACACAGTAATTAGCGTTTACAAAACTCACGACCTTGAGTACGGTAGGTTATCTTGTGACCCGGTTGTCGAGCTCCAGGATCTTGATGATAGCGGCATGTAATAAACTCTGTCCAGGATGTTCAGATGGTGGGACCCGAACAAAAACCTACATATTGTATACATGTTATGTATTGTTAAACGCGACGTCCACACCATATTCTATGCACGTTACGTTGTTTGTTATATGTAATATTCGTTTCATGCTTGTTTCTTCAATATTTTGAACGCGGTGCATTTAGTTTCACTTAGTTGTGGTTTTCGTTATGTAAACTGTTTACACTTTTTTTTTTGGCGTCGAATGTCGATTTTCGTCTGGTAACAACCTTTTCCCTACTTGAGGGTGAGAAGTTTTGATCGATAAACTGCTTATAGGTGCTTAGTTGCAATTTGGTATTTTTTTTACTTTTAACTATTTTTTTATACAGTAATATTTTGTAATTGGTTTTTATATACGCCAAACAGTAGCCTATAACATGTAGTTTCAATATGAATTTTTTTCATTTAATTATGTTTGTCTTTTGCGGTTTATAAAAACGAAAATCATGCAAATTTTTACTTTAAATTTCCGTATCGTAGGAAAACTATAGCTGAGATAATTGTTTTTGTGTTTCCTAGTAACGTCGACAAAAATAACACTTGTTTCATACAAATACAATATTTATATTTTTCTCCTCTTCAACGGCCTAAAAAACGACGTTGAAAATATTCGTTTTGGCTGTTTTCACCTTCACGAAAGTATATCGAAACACAACAGACGAACTTACCAGTCGGGCGCCGACGAAAGTCAGAAAGTGTTGTACGGTTGTTCATTTATAAAAGATACTACTCGCAATTTGCCAGTCGAAAAATAAAGGGGTGGGGCAGACGATGCTGTTGAAGGAAGTGATACGCCAACTTCTTGCTTTTGCCATTCTTTTTACAGACTACTAGCTTTTCAGAAAGCTTTTCGACAGTTGTTTTCCATGCGCGAACAAAATAATAATATGTAACCACTTTTTGTTATATTTGTTTATAACACTATGTCTTTTACTGGAAGACACGAAATAATATATTGTTTATCTGGCAGAAAATGCCGTATGATGTAAAGGTATTTATTGCCTAACAATTTGAAGTGCCATTGTGACTGCATCCTTACAAAACTAGGCGTGAAGTTTTTGAGTGTTTGTCAACAACACGAACATAAGCAAAAAAATCTTTTGTATTAACTTCCAGGCTTTCTTAAATACGATTACTTGCAACATGTACATGTGACGAGATCTTAAAAAGTGTCAAATGAGTTGACACTGAAATAGTATTATACCCGTCATTCATACCTCTAGTAAGTTAGGAATGTGTGGATTTTAAATAGTATGTCGTATTTAGTGTGTTTGCGAGGACTATCACGCATCTATATATTTAAGATGTTTCGTACATTTGTACGAGGCATTCGATTGTCTAAGTTCCTGCTTTTTTTAAAAGTAGTAGTATTATGTTCTGTAACATAATAAAAGATATAATCACATTTTCCGCTTTCTCTTCACCATTTCCACTTTCCTTCACTTTCTGCCGCTTTCGCTTTCGTTCTCTACGCAAGTAGGAAATAAACGTAATTTCTTCCCCATTACGTTTATTATTTAGTTCCGTAAGCAATTATTTGGGATAACTGTAGGGTTTATACGTTGGTTTAATATTCCTGCCATTAATGAATAAGGAATTAAACTGAAGACTGACGGGGGAATTAAATCTGAAGACTGGTTGACAGGCAAATTAAAAGTGGAAGACTGGGCTGGGTTGATAGACTTTCCTTACTTGGAATAAATGTAGGTAGTGACGTGCTAAAACATGGAGTTTAGTAAATGTTCTGAATAAGGACAAAAAAAATGGTCGGTAAAGAATAACCGTTTTAATTACGTCATGATTTCAAATAAAACTGTTTAAAGAAAGTCTTTTTCCACTTGTGTTTAAAATTTTTTTAAGATTAAAAATTTTTGTGCATTAAAATTTACAAGTAAAGTACCGTCTGTTACGTCAAAACTTTTTTTCAAGTAAAGTACCGTCTGTTACGTGAAAACTTTTTTTTTTACTGTACATAAAGGCTTAGTTGTCTGTGTGACACATCCGTTGTATCAGTTTGTTTTTATCCGTTCATATTGTGACTTTGGAAAGTCGTAAGTGCAGAGCGCTGTGAATACCCTGGTTTAGTTAAAAAAGGAAACAACTCAAAATTCCCTGTTTTGGGTAAAATGCGTATAGAAAGATTTCCGTTTTACTTACAAACCTGCTAATTGACATATTTGGTTAGTGTTAATTTGAAACAAATTTGCAAAGGCAATTATTTAAGGTGTTTTAAGTGTTTATAGTCTGCCTTTGCTGAAATTATTACACTTTAAAATAAAATAAGTACAATCTCTAGCTCTTCACTGGCAATCAGAATAGAGTGCCATGTTATTAAAACAAGTGAATTTACGTGTTGTTTTTCTTTTCAACTGAGCAGAGTGCACTTCTTTCTGTGTGTTGATGAGCCTAACTCAAACATGCTATTTTTTTTAGTTGTTTCCCTTTTTAACTTGGGCCATCAAAGTGTAGCTTACTGACAACAAATAGTCATAAACGTGCTAGCTAAGCAGAGCTGCAGACGTATACATAAGGCATTCCAATCAAATTGTGCAAACATAACGCCACAAAATCGTAGCTGTAAACATTACACTTTGACCACAAAGATTGGTTACATCCGAGAAGTAGGCATGTCTAAATTTAGTTCCTGAATTACAAACATCAACGGTGTAGTAATATTAAGACTGCATGGTATATAATTCAGCTCTAAAAGCATCAGTTCAAATTTGTAGATTTCTCGAAGCCAGTTTGAAAAAAAAAAAAAAAAATACAGCAATCCTAGAAAACAGTTTTTACCAACTTTCTGAGCACAAATTTTTCTCGGTTAACGTATATCTGATGGACAACTTCTTACGCCGAAATATCGTACATTTAATTTCGGCGAAAGAGATCACGCTTATTGCATCATTCTGGGTATATGTTTGCTCATCAAGTTGACAAACATAAACATCAAAGATGGCTGTTTTGCAGTTTTTCTATATTGACTTTTAAAAAGTGTAGATCTCAATTTAAGAATTCGGCGCTTATTTATCTACCACGCCCTCTTAAACATATTATTTTGAACACCGGCCATTGCAGGCAAGGCTGTCCACAGGCTTAAAAAGTGTAAAAAATTTTGCCCAACTCAAGGCTCGCTGTTTAGTTTTGCAGTGGTTTCGAAAATATTTTTTTAACACAAATTAATGAATATATAAAAAAATTCATTCTCACAGTTTTAATACTTATATACCATCGTTTGTACCTGAATTTTTCTGTTGCAATACATGAAGTGGATTTGTAGGTTTTTGCCCCTGAAATATCACTAATTGTGTTGCCAAATAAGCCAAAATGTAACTATGTAATTTTTTGCTAGCAAACAGAACAATATTTTAAATAACGCTCAGCCGAAATTGTGTATCGTATGACTGTACACAGTCACAATTTTTTTTCAAAGCAATTGTTTAAAACATATTAGAGTTATTTGCAATTGTTTGAAATTAATGAAAGGTTGATGGCGGTAAGGCTGTTCTGCATAGAAAAATCCGTTATTTTACATCTGTACCAAACGATGGCCGACTCTTGCATATTACATTAAAAAGTAATTTCCCACAAATGAAATATTTTTCCGTTCCATAGTTTTCGTACAATCGCGTGTCAAAGTAACGATTTTACTATTTTCGCTGCTTACCCAAAGTAAAAACTATTCAAACGATACGAATTAAATAATTTAGAGTGAAAATTAATGTATTAAGCAACATACTGACACATTTGTAATTTCACGCACAACTGTCTGTAATAAGAAAAAAATATGTACTATATGTTATTGCATATCTTTGAGTACCTGCATTTTTTTTAATGTGTTACTTTCACACTAAATTATTTAACTGAAAATATGTCAGTAGGGATGTAGCTAAATTACGTTACATTTCATTACGTACGTTGTATTCGAAAAAATTAATGCGAAACTATGAAATAATTAAGCTAATTTAAAATTTAAGATATAAATTCTCTCTCGCCAAATAATACACTGGAAGAAAATACTTATTGGTCACCACAAAATATTTTGTCATTATGGACCTTACAAATTTTTTTGTGGTGACCTCTAAAATTTTTTGCTGTCACCAAGAATGTTTTGCAATGACTACCAAAAAATTTCGTAACCACTGCAAAAATATTTCGTGAGAACCATAGTGACAAATTATTTTGCAGTCACCGCAAAACCGTTTTTTCTGTGCCCTAAATAACTCCCAGTACGGATTTCATCCAATAATACACCGTAGTAATAAAATGTAATGTTATTCGTCACATGCTTCATTTATTATCCGGAAATTAATATTATTATAGGCTGTTCACTACACACTGAGACCTTTCAGCAGAACTTGTAATTAATTAAAAATATGTTTTATTGGGCCAAACGATGTTTAACATTTACACTGGTTTTAGTTACGTGGAAGTTTTCGTATTAAAAATAGTAAAGATGACTGCAAAACGGCCGAAAGAAAACTTTATTTATGCAGTGCTCACTTTATCGAGAACGGCCTATAAGAAATTAGGTGACGCAGCTTCTAAACGGCTGTGTGTGTTTCTCAACGACAGCTACTCTCTACACTCCGTACTATTATCTATTATTAAAGTAATCTCCACAAGTTTATCAGTGGTTCACTGCGAGTATATATTTTTTTATATACTGCGGAATGTTTATACCGTATGTTAGCAATTATGGATCATATTATTTACTCATTGTACTGGCGAAAGAATTATTATAGTATGTTTTTCAGTTTTCAAAGAAATTGTAACCAGATGGTTATGCATTTCCGTTGTAATAATTTACTAATTCCTATGTGCGGAATACGTTCGTGACTGTAGAAATATCTCTGGCTTTTGTGGAAACGTTTAAAAGGGCGTGGTACATACTTCAACGCTAAAAGCATTTATCTATAACTGTAGGTTTCTTGAAGTCAATTTACGAAAATTAAACAATAGCAATCCTAGACAACAGTTTTATCCAACGTTTTAAACAAAATTGTTTCCAGTTTTACGAACTTCTGAGGCACAATCTCTGACGCCGGAACCTCGTGCATTTAACTGTGGCGCAAGAGATCACGCGTAACTAGTTAGTAATTTTGGATCAATATTTTCTAATGAAGTTGACAAATACAATTATCTAGGATTGTCATTGAGTATTTTATCCGATTGGCTTCGAAAAAAACGTAGAAATCAATTGATGTTTTCAGCGTTTATTTATCTACCACGCACTTTTAAGTCTTCTGTGATATTAGTAATTTGACCTGGTTTTGCAAAACAGACATCTCCGCGGCTTCGACAAGTAGCGTTCATAGCATAGGATGTGCATTTTTCCAACCACAGACATGTAAAATCTTCCTCTGCTAATTCCTCGACTGACTTCAGCGGACTAAACTTCTTACACTTTAGGCATAACTTGCCGAGTATAACTTCCTACGACAAACTCCTCTTCCAAAAATGGTGTTTCGAATTCTGGAACCTATCTGTAACGTATCTTAATTTAAGTTCGAGATCACTATTGAGACACCTTTGGTTCATTTTAGTTTCTGCTGCTTTTAAAATATTTCGCAAAAATATATAAAACCTTTAAATTTTCAGTGCCTCGTTACATAGGAAAGCATTATTTATTATCTAACATAATCAACAGAAAATACTACTAGGGATATGAAACCTACAAACGACGTAGTGAAATATAACAGGCAATTGTGTCTGCTCCTTTGAAGCAGTACTTTGAGCAGCCGTCTTATTAACAACTTGGTAGCTCGTGTTTACAGTTTAATTACACACACCTCGCTAATCGGAATGCACATATGACTACCATGCCGAACCGCCGAGTTATTACCATTGTTCAGTGGACGAATACGTCGCTTAGTACTCTATGGTGCCTGTGGAACCTCCGAAAAGTGAACAATGGACGCTCTCGAAGAATGTCTTACTATGTTTTAAAGTGGCATGGCATATACACTTTTAATCGGCAGATGTTAAGGGCGTTCCAGAGAGGAAAAAAATCATACTTTTGTGTTAGTATGAAACTGTGTTAGTTTTATAGAAGTTACTTGGGGCGTAATTTAGGTGGGGGCAGGGGGGGGGGCAAATTCCCCCCTCCTGGATTTAGCATTTTAAGTGTATAAAATATATTGTTTGTATTTTGTTATTTAAATAATACTAACTCAATCACATAAAACTGAAGTTTTATTATTAAAGTTCCTAATTTATACATGCTTAATTAATTAAAAGATGCAACGTCACTATCGCCGAAAAAAAAAATCCCCTCCCCCTTCAAGAAAACCTGAAATGACGCCCCTGGATTATCATCTTAACGAAACAAAAAAATACCTGAGCCAGTTTTCCCATAATGACATTTTAAAGTCCAAATTTGCGTGTTTTTAGTTCATACGCCCCCCGAAAACCAATCAACATAATAAAGCGAAATAATTCACGGTAAATGTACGTGTCTCTGGCTACAGCTTAGCGTATATGAAATCCCATTCAAACAATGTTTTGTATTTTTAAAAAATTTCTGAAATTTGGAATTTTTTTGCTTCTAAATTTTTTTAATATAAAATTATTTTGTATTGCGATTTTATATACTTGCAGCCCTAGCCCATTTAATTCCAACTACGAGTAGAGGTGCAGGTGCAGAGCAGATTTTACTTGCGTTGCTCTGCGTCGGTGCAAAACGCAAGTAGTGATATTAAGTCGGCCCCCTGGTGTGGCAGTCTGAAACTTATCACTCCACTGTCTCCGCGCATCAAACGTAGAAAATAAGTACATCGCATCGCAGGTGTTGTGTTGTAAGTGTATTTGTTGTGAAATTTCGCTGATTCAATGACCTTCATGTTAGAATGCACTGCCCTGTGCATACTCGAGCCCCGACCATTTGTCTGTTAAGGCTTTTATCTAGGTAGGCTACTTTTGTGTGTGTGTGTGTGTGTGTGAGGGACAAGACCAGTGGAGCGTTAAGAGTGACGTTGGTCGGCGTATGTAATGTATTATCGCCTCTACACGCAAACCCAGCAACTGGCGCGCAGAACTTTACTATTATTCATTTTCCTATGGGACTTTGAGTGGTGACCGTATTATTTTATTTGCGATACTTATGGTTCAAATTCCAGCTCTTATTTCTATTACTGTGATTTTCGAATTCGATTGGAATTTTTCTAGATACGGCAGTTTAAAAAAGCTGTTTTTAGCCATTTTGAGGGTCTTGAAAATCGTGTTTCCAATAAGCGATACTAATATTTTAAACTGATAGAAACATTATTTGAAATGTGATTTCTTTTCATAGATGTACAAACGTAATGCGCGTTGAGATGTTTCTTCCAAATATGATTACTTGTAACTCGCTGCAATGTGTTTCAAGCGCAGGTAGATAGAAACCTTAACTGCTACTCAGTGGAACAGCAGACAATGAACGAGTATACGTGGCTTGAAAATGCATAGGACAATGAATTCTAGAATGCAGGTCATTGGATCCACGAATTTTTCCGGCCCCTAACTATAGATGCTTCACGATAAAGTGAGCACTTTTGAAGAACAGCTTAAAATATTATTGATTGTGACTCGGGCGTTAACTTTCGAGTACAGTGCAATCCATACACTTCGATTGTTACTTACGTCCCTTAGTTTACATAGAAAAGAGCCAAGAAACTATAAATTATCTGGAAGGTAAAAAAGTAGCCTAACTAGGGCTTAAAATGTGTTCATTGTATCCCGACTCGCGTATAGCTTTGTAGCCCCTGTGACGGCAGACGTGATACCTTCGCCAGCACAGGGCCTGGGTATCCGCTCACTCTCACGACAATGAAGAGTTGATTGTGGTGGGTCCATTAGACTAGAGGGGGGAGGACCTGACATGACGCAATCTCTGCTCTCTCACACATTTCGTCCGTTCATTACAGCTTAATACCGTTCAACTTACAACCTTTATTATTATTATTATTATTATTATTATTATTATTATTATTATTATTATTATTATTATTATTATTATTATTATGAACAGCAAGGTCTCCTATGTAAGAGTTTTTTTATTTCAAATTTCAAATTTTTTTTCTGGTTCAAAAATATTTAATTTTTTGTTTTTATACAGGAGATCTTGTAGCCTACAACATCGTTATTCACTGTAATTTTTTTTCCGGTTTGGTATGTCAGTTGGCTTTTATTGGCGTGCATAAAAGCGTAAAATGCAATTTTTTTTATTACAAGTCATTACGCAAAACTATGAGCGATAACAAAATTTCCTAAGAAAAAAGTTTAGTCACAATTTATGTATAAAATAAGAAGAAAAAAAATCTGGGGCAAATTAAAAAAAATGAATAAAAATATGACGTTGAAAAGTGCCGTTAACCGTGTCCTTAAGGGGGAACAGTACTCGCCATTTTGTAATAATGGAACTTCTGCATTTAATTTGGCCTAAAGATTTTCTATATCCTTTAATGCTTCGACAAGGCGGAGAGAATAGTTTCTTACATTGTATACATTTGGCACTGCTTGACTACTATTGCTTGTACTATACCTGTGGTCATCCGTAGAAAAAAAATATCTTTCTTCTTTTGGAAGGTTACGAGTAAAAAAACTAAATCAGGCAGTGAAGGTGTGACAATTTGGTTAGGCATAGACTGTGCCATGTCAGGGAACATTTTAATAAATCTCATTGTACGGACCTTACAGTGAAAATTTAAGGATTCGAAAAGGCCAGGTACTGATCTTTCTTAAGAGGCCTATGGACCGGATGCAATTCTCTGCGTTTGATGCGCGGAGATAGTGAAGCGATAAGGTTCAGCTTTCCACACTCGACGGTAACAACATCGCTTATATTCGCGGCGCGCTAAACTGGCGTACAGTGTTTTCCTACTACTATTTTACTTATGGAGCTTAAAGCGGCGACCCTACAATTTTATTTATGGCAAGTCCAACGCATGCTTCCAACGTTGTTTTTTTTTTTTTTTACGAATCCGGGGGGTATTTTTCCAGTAACAACTGTCTAAAAAAAGGCAAGTTTTTTTGCCATTTTGAGGGGCCCCAATAACATGTTTCGAATAAGCGTGTTGCATTTTTAAAATGATACAAGCCTAGTTTTAACCGTGTGTTCTTTTTGCAGATAAACATATTGTAAATGATTATCTCTATTTCGCGTAGAAAAGAATAGGCACGGCACGCTACAACATCGTTTATGCGTCAGGTCCATAAGTCTCTTAGGGCATTGCTGCGTGTAAAACAGATACATTGTTAAGCTGCACACAGGGCCTTTTAGAGTGGCCATTTTGGTTACATGCACGAAGTTAAATGTCCTGACAACAACATTGGTAGTTGTAGCTGCATCATGAGGCGTTTGTGAGGACTTAAGAGAGTGTGGTACATAACTCAACGCTAAAAGCATCTATCTAGAACTGTAGGTTTCTTGAAGTCAATTTGCGAAATATAACAATAGCAATCCTAGACTATAGTTTTAGCCAACGTTTTAAACCAATTTGTTTCCATTGTTACGAACTTCTGAGGCACAATCTCTGACGCTGGAACCTCGTGCATTTAACTGCGGCGCAAGAGATCACGCGTAACGAATTAGTAATTTTGAATAAATGTTTACTCATAAAGTTGGCAAATACCATTATCTAGCATTGTCATTTAGTCTTTTATCCATATTGGCTTAAAAACAAAACGAAGAAGTAAATTGATGTTTCCAGCGTTTATTGATCTACCACGCACTCTTAAATTGTTCGACTAAGAAAGTGTTTTTTTCATTTAACTTTCACCCCAAAATATGAAAGATTTCTAGGCGTCTGCCGAACCGAACCCCAAAGAATAGGAAATGAAGCTCTCAATGATGATGTGACGGAATACAAAGGTGGGAGAAACGAGTGAGTGAGATATTTTGGTCAGCGCTTAACATCGAGGTCTTTAGCTTTGGTGAGGGATGACATGATGTGAGAATGGAGCAGTACCGGAATGAAAGGGCGGGGAGATCTCCGAGAAAACCCGTCGACCAACGGCATCGTCCGGCACGATTCTCACATGCGAAAATCCGGGGACCGACCGACCCCGATCGCCTTGGTGGGAGGCGAATGGTCTGACCATTCTGCCACCGCGGCCCCCGGGAGAAACAAGAGTATTTCGTGATGTACTCCGTCACTTACACGTTGTAGGGCTTAAGTTCATGTCATTTTGTGGATCCAGAGAAATACATTTGTGGAGGTTGTTGCCTGCTCAGGCGGCCGGGCGATTTACAGGACTTCGATCGCTATAATATTGTTCGAAAATGTTCAAAGAATGTTATACACGTGTATACCTATTTTACGTCCTCTGTGTATCTCTAAAAGTTTATTTATAGACTGACAGGGTGGCCACCAACACGGAAAACCTGGAAATATCAGGGAAATTTCAAGGAATTTTTTGTTCTTCTGCTGAGAATTTTGAGGGAATTTTATTGCCTCGGTCATTATTATGAGCTTCCGCAAATGTCATAGAAATGAAAATAATGGAGTTTTGAGAGCATTAGAGCATTTCCCGCCATGTACGTCCACCTAGGCAGCTACCGCAATGAACATTTGGACGAGAACTAAAGTCACTGGAAGGCCGATGCACGTGCGTAAGTCCACACGTCACGTGGTCGTAGGAGGACAGGTCTGGACACTCGCCTATTTACCAATGTATTTTTCTTGACCCCCTTGTTGTTTGGCTGCAGTTCACCAAGTTACCGAGTGTGTTGTGCGTTTTTGGCGCTGCAATCAGGGCAGTCGGGCTCAAACTCCACCCACTTTTTTCCAGTGTTTACATTATAAAGTAAATAAATATTGTTGGAGCCATACTTTAGGATTGTGAGCGAAGGAAGTATTTCATAAATGGATAAATAATAGGTTTTGATTTTTTTTTATTCTTTATAATGTAAACTCTGGAAAAAAGTGGGAGGGAAGTGGGCGGAGTTTGAGCCCGACCGCCCTGATTGAAGCGCCAAAGACGCATAGCCTTACCTTGAACTTAGCGAAGTTTATCCAAAGAACAAGGGGGTCAAGTTTCCAGGCGAGTGTCCAGACCTGTTCTTCTACGGCCGTGGTTTGTCAGAGAGCTCGGGAGAGTTTTTTTTCCTTGTGGCCCACGGCTATGGAAGCCTTCCGGCCAAGAGTGCAGCTATCACATGAGGTTACATGAGCAAGTAGACAGACTTGAATATTCTTCGAAAGACAATTTCACATACAGACAATTATTCCAGACCATACGGACGAACACACGCTTGACCTTGGAATCGAACCCAGAACCTCTCGCACCAGAGTTGGCCGCGCAGCCAACTGAGCTACGGGGGGTCGGCCTCGGGAGAGTATTGAGGCCGGCCGTTGTACTAGCAGGAACAAAGTGTTGGCGATAACGAAGGCACACCGGAGCGCTAACTACTTCTATCTCCTCTGTACTGTTACCTGCCGCCTGTTTGTTTGTTAGCGCCGCCTGGGGCACAGAACAGGCGCCACCAGCGAGGCATTTTGTTCACTTAGCGTTTCCCTTCTACGTCCGAAAATAACACCGTCCTAATGCTGAACAGGAAATAGTCCTGTTTGGCGTAGTGCAGGAAGTGCTTATTGGATGTGCGATAAGTTAAATGCGCCGCCTGTGTGGAGTTGCTTTGCGCGTTGAAGGCACACAAGGGCTACACTGACGCAGTGGCGGATTTAAGGCCTCGCACTTTAGTTTTGTAGTGGTTTCAAAAATATTTCTTTAAACGAAGATTAACAGAGATATATATAAAAAATTCATTCTTACAATTTTAACACTTACACATCATCGTTTGTATATGAATTTTTCTGTTGCAGTACACCAAACGGAATTTTAGATTTTAGCCCGTGAAATATCGCATATTTTGTTGTCAAAATTGTCCAGAATGAAGCAAAATAATTTTTTATTATTTAAAATAAGTCTGTAGCAAAATTGTGTATCGTATGACGCAGCCTGAAATGTTTTCAAAGCATTTGTTTAAACAAATATTTGAGTTATTTGCAATAGTTTGAAATAAATGGAAGACTATGGCCTTAAGGGGAGGGCTTACCGGTCTGAAGCCCCCCTCCAAAATCGTGTTCAACATTATGTTGTCAAAGTATGTCCATTCGCCTCCAGGAAACCTGAGTTTTGTTCTATTTTGATCCAAGTACATATAATGTGTCCTATTTGTATGTATGTTATATTTAATGTTCTGTAATTCAGTAATCAACCGCTTTTTTGAGATGGCTGGTATTTTTCTTACGATCCATATAAATCAAGTAAGCCCCTCCCAAAATATGTTTCTAAACCCGCCACTACGCTGACGCACGTAGGCCTACCTAGTGCGACATCGCTTTTATCCGCAAGTGTTTCTGCCCTCCTGCTGGGAATGTGCGAATTAAAGCTTCGACTCTGTAATTTTACTGGTGGAAAGTACCTACGTAAGTGCTATGTAGAATCATTGCTTAGTTTTGTATATTTGTAAGCAGTAGGGAATACAGCCAGTGGCAGATTTTAGGAACATATTTTTTTGACAGTAAAGGGGGGGGGGGGGGCTGGTGCTTATGTGATTTAATGGTTTGTAAAAAAATACCAACCGTCTCAAAAGTATGGTTGTTACTGTTACAGAACATTAAATATAACATACGTACGAGTAGGACGCATAAAATATACTTGGATCATCATAGAACAAAACTCCAGTTTCTTTGAGGCGACTGGACATATTTTGGCTACATAATGTTTAACACGATTTTTTAGGGGGAGGGGGCAGTCCGGTAAACCCCCCCCCCCCATCCCCTTAAATCCGCCGATGAACACAGCCGTGCGATGAGATCGTTTTCAGCCGAGTTGGAGGGCTGAGAAATAGTATTTTTAATGCGCTTTATGTTTTGTAAGTACTTGAAAATTCTGTGATACGTGTTTTCTTTTAAATAGACAATTTGGGTACGGGACTCGCATTCTTTGGCATGCTCTGTAGAAGAAACGTCAGAAGTTAATTTTGTGTATAAAACGGATGGTATCAATATTAAAACCAAACTACTAATCATCACAGTTGATGAATTCACGAAGAATTTGTGTGACGGTTGTCATCGTTGAAGGAAAGCGTCATTCCGGCAACATATGCGCACAAAGATGGTGCAAAATATGATACGTCTACGTTGGTAATTCCTGCCACCATGTATAATATAGTAATCAGTTTCTACAAGCGTCTTAACCGTTCTCAAGTGAACTCGGTGTGTTTAACAGTAAACACGTTGGTGAAAAAGCCATTATCGAACCCGGACGTCCGGCTGTGGCTAAAATAGGCTTCACACGGCGCAAAACGGGTTTCATGCGAAATCTTAAAAGTAAAAACTTAAGATTGCGTAGTAGATAAATAAACGCTGAAAACATCTATTGATTTCTACGCTTTTTTCAAAACCAGTATGGATAAAATACTCTATGACAATCCTAGATAATTGTATTTGCCAACTTTGAGTAAATATTTATCCGAATTTACTAATTCGTTACGGGTGATCTCTTGCGCCGCAGTTAGATGTAGGAGTTTCCGGCGTCAGATATTGTGCCTCAGAAGTTCGTAACACTGGAAACAATTTTGTTTAAAACGTTGGCTAAAACTATTGTCTAGGATTGCTATTGTTTAATTTTCGCAAATTGGCTACAAGAAACCTATAACATTTATAGATGAATGCCTTTAGCGTTGAATTATATGTTTAAACTAGCAGTCCCCCGCGACTTTGCTCGCGAGTACTATTCGTAACTGATAATATTTACTTTAACAGAAAAATCTCTTTGTACATAAAACAAATGATACTTCAGTCATCAAGTATTAGAATGTCCAAGTGGCTAGTTGAACTAATTCTGCAGCAGGATAAGTAGCTACAGCTGTCCGCGCAAAAAGCAGTCTTAAGTTTGTTCCTGCCACGAACAGCGACTTCGCCTAGGCCTTATTTATAGCCCTGTAAATTTTACGTTGTGGGGCAGTTACAGACACCTAAAGGTAAGTGGTTATTTGAATGAAAAAGTCTGATTTGCCCTGTGCACAACCATTGGTGACGGTGCCCTCAATTACATATTTTCAAAATATTCACTTTAAGTTTAATGCCATTAGAAAGTTTTGGTGGGAAAATGTTTCGCGAAAACGTATTTGGTTCCCCAACCTTGAGTTTGAGATGATATAAGTGAACTGATGTTGTCGATGAACCTAAATGGATAATTAACTGCATAATGCATTTGCTCCTTTTAAACGACTTCATGTAAATTTGCAATAATTCTATTTGCCTTGTAGTTTTTGTGTGTCAGAATTGAACGTTCGCATATATCATTTAACGGATTTCGAGCCCAGAACTTCCCGGAATATAGGCTAGAACGTTGAAATAATTAATCAAAATAAAATTAATTTAAAAAAATAAAACAGTTATGTCCTGGGCTTATAGAGGTTGTAAAAGCACCACGTCTCGATAGGTTACTGTACAGTGATGCTCCTTATACGTTATTTCTCGCTGCTAGTACTTGCTTTTCGGATCGTCTGCCTTGCAAGTTTACAAACTTTGTTTTATTACTAATAATCAAGTTATATTATAAAGTAAAAAAAAAACTAACATACAACATTTAAATACTTACGTAAGCATCACTCTGACGCGAACACCACCTCAATATCTCTACTGGTTAGATAGATACCTTTGGTTGATGGAATACAAATGTTGTGCTTTGTCACCCATTTGGGTGTCGAATTTCAAAATATTATTAATTCACATTTTAGACATTTGTATAAGCACCTAATTGAAGTGCAAATCATGACGCTAGCCCGTTCAGTCGAATCAAAATCAATTATTCATTAAAAAAACACACATGACCACTGCACAGTACTGAAAGTTCGAATTGCGAAAAATCTTAATACTGTTTTGCGATCATTTTTGTAAGCATCATCCTGAAGCAAAAGTTAACTATATAGCTCGACGGGTTCGATAGATATCGAGGATTTATCTAAAACACATTCAAGGTCTTTTCACCTCTTAAGATAGTGAATTTCGAAAAACACTTTAATTACGTTTTAGAATACTTTATTGGCGTATCGTGGACGTGAAAAAAACGCCGATAGCCCGCTGAGCGTAAGCTACATCGACGATTAATTGAAAACACTTTTCACCAATTTTCATACCTTTTCACCTCCTTAGGTGGCGAATTTCGAAAATTTGTGAAATCACTTTTCAGGTATTTAAGTCAACTTCAGTCTTAAAAAAAAATCACATCGCTATATAAAAATCAATGGGATCGGTATATATATATATATATATATATATATATATATATATATATATATATATATATATATATATATATATAATATATCGATTGTGAATCGAAAATATATTTTACTCTTTGTTTTACCTCTTCGGGGCCGAATTCGGAAAACATATTTTAATGGTATATAAGACATTTACAAAAGCATCAATATAAAGCACAGAGCACTTCGACATATCGATTGTTTCGATAGATATGGAGGAATAATCGGAAACACATTTCACGTATTTTCACCCCCTTAATTGAAGAAATTCGAAACGTCTTGGAGTCGTGTAATATGCATTTGTATACGTAACCATTTGAAGCAAAAATCACGACGATAGTCAGTTGCGTTCCAGTGATATAGACGATACTTAAAAAACACGTTTTGCCCCTTTTTACTGTTTGGGGGTCAAATTTCAAAAAATCCTAAAACTGCTTTTTGGACATTTACGTAAGCAACATTTAGAAGTGACTACCAACTCTCTATCCCGAAGGATTCTATAGATATCGATAGTTAATCGGAAACGCATTTAAGGTGTTTTCACCCCCTTAAATGTTGAATTTCGAAAAATCCCTAAATTTGCCAATGTGCATTTTTACGAGTGTCCTATTAATATAAAAATCATGATGATAGGCCGTTGGGTTCGAGCTCTATCGACGTTTCTTCGGAAACACATTTCACTCCTTTTCACCCCCTTAGAGGTCGAATTTCGAAAAATCCCTTCTTAGTGCTCGCCTACGACTTGAGTGGAACACCCACAAAAATTTTCACGATTCTAGGTCCAGTGGTTTGGGCTGCAGTTTGATATGTCAGTCAGTCAGCTTTCATTTATATATATATATATATATATATATATATATATATATATATATATATATATATA
>PNEQ01049821.1:0-10044 GCA_003012365.1 Medauroidea extradentata
ATTAACTTATGTGTTTACTTAGGGACCTGTATGTCTGATGTTTACTATCCCTGTGGTAACTTATAACATGGAAAATAAATTCATTTGTGTGACAAAAAAAAACAGGTCCGCCATCCGAATTTGTGAGGTTATCGTGTATAATTTTTTTGTTTTATGTTTATGTGTCTTGCACTTACAGATAAAATGTAATAGATTAAGTACTTACATTAATATAAATAAATAGTGTTACTACCTCTATTATTTTAATTACAAAAGTATGGTCAACTTCTAAAGCAAAAGGTGGTCAAATACTGGCAATATGGAAGTTGAAGATGGTCAATTACTGACACAAATAATTGATTTCAGAATAAAGCCACAAAAAATATAAAATTAAATATTTTCAAATTGTTGATGAAATGTGCGCTAGTGGAAAGTATAGTAAGAAATTTAAGCTAATAAGTCTGGGTCTGTAGCAAATAGTTATTACTATATAGCAGCAACAAGGAAATTTTCTTCTTAAGGGGTCAATTACTGATACAGTTACCTTACAGTTGATATTTTATCGGCTACAGCAACGTGAAAAAGTCATTCTTAGCACTTTTGAGGAGCTTGATAATCATGTTTTTAACTATCGGACTGAATTTTTAAAATCATAGGGACTTAATTTGAAGTGTGTTTTCTTTTCGTAGATAAACGCATTAGAAGCATTTTTAATAACTATGCATGAAAAACTACTATACGTACCACGCTACAGCACGTCTCACGCGCCAGGTCCACTTACTCTTAACGGTAGGGAATATTTAGATCACTACACACTGAGCAGAACTTCAGGGAACATTGATTTACTAAAACGACTCTATATTTGGTATCTCTTTACGAATAGCATTTTCTAATCGTTAGTTTCCATTTACTGTGCATTTTGGAAGGTTGAGGAATGGATTTAGGTTTGAGAGTGAGTTTTAGTTGTAAAAAATGTTATACAGAAACTTTAAAGATGTCCCCAGACACGCATCATGCTTTTTTATTTATTGTCTGACGATAAAAATTATAGGTCGGCTCGGCACTTAAAGTTACGTTCAGTCGCCATTGTGAAGACTACACTGCACGTCAGATGAACGCCTTAGAGATAATATGAGACAAGAAGTAAGAGTCGACCTTCGAACCCACATGATTCCGGCCCCGTTGTGCAAAATAGTTGCAAACAGACGACTTACTTAGGGACGATAGCGCATGGGAAACAGAAAAATTTGTAAAACTCCAGATGGGTGCCTTTTACAGCGGTCACTATGGTTTCCAACTTGAAGTTATGTAACCTCACAACAACATTGGTAGTTGCAACTGCATTCACGAGAGGTTTGTGAGGATGATAGAAATTCACGCACACTTTCAGAACGCCCGCTGCCGAACACCTGTTTTATGTCACATAATCAATGAAGACTGTAGGTCATTCGGGATAAAGTAAGCACTAAAGAGTTAACCTTTGAAAAAAAATCACTAGCCGTTACTACATATAAGTCACCATTAACAAGATTTACTTTACTGATTGTATTGTTGGTAGCAATTCATCGCAAGTAGCTCCGTGTATTTTCCTATTTTAATACCACATTAGTGAAAGAACATAAGATGAAATCGACCTCTCTGTGTTTAATATACTGTACTTCAAAATATGTATTTATGATCTTATTGACATTTCTACTTACAGTATAATTAGACTTAATTGGCGCCAACACAATGTGACTCTCGTCGGCCTCAGATCACTGCAGCGTTACCGCTTGCTCCGCGCTTCAGACAGATCAAAATTCCACTGACAGGTGGTAGCAGCAGAGTTAGGTTTTTGCCGCTTCGCCAAGTTGCATCATTAGCATGTTGTTTGTCTGTTGTACGTGTATAACACATTCAAAATTATTGGAAATTACTATGAATATCATTACCAAATTATATTAAGCCATTGGTATTCTGTAAATTATGTTTTACGTTTGCCAGCCTAGAAACAACATACTTTTATGTTTCACACATTTAGAAAATACATTATTTATTGTTTCTGTTAAGCGCGTCGTCGTAGTTCGTGGCAGTATAACTGACCGAAACTTGAATTCTTGAACTGCGTGTGTCATGTGTGTTTTAGTGGCGGTTTTGAGTTACAAATTCAAATAAACTATGGCCGCATTTACGAAATTCGTAACGGTAATAGTGCGTGTTTATCAGTTAGTCGATGGACAGAAAACAGTATTATAAGATGTTAACTCGCACGTATTTATAATAAAGATTAACTTTTGATTTTATCTTATATTCAGCCCCAGTGCATTTAATGAGTAAATATTGTAGATAACATTTATCGGAGCAGTTTTGATGTAGCTGTAAACATTGCACCATCCTATATAAATAAAAGCACGTGGCAATATTTATGTTAACAATCGGCGGAAAGATATAAAATTGAAGAAAATAGAAATTAATTTTGGGTTTTATGAGTACTCACTTTATTCTGAATCACATATAGAATAAAAATTTGCATTACTTTATGACCTGAGGTACTTTTGTTATTAATATGATGGATCAGTAGTTGCCTGGAAAGAAGCAAAAGTTTAGTATTGAAATTTTTTTGATTTTTGTGACAAACTTATTTTACAGTTATTTACAATCTACACGAGAAAATAATTTAAAATTCGATTCGTCAAACCTCAATACATTGCCAGTACACATATCCAAGAAATAACCACACTAATTTTCATACTTGCCTTATCGTAGTTGCGTAATAATATGTTCTACGGAACATAGAAAAATACTTGTAAAAAATTTTTAATGCCCATTATGCTGTTCGAAAGGTGTTTATAAATAAAGTATGTAACATGCACCCATACCCTTAAGGTCGTTCACATGACAAAAATGCATAATTTTATATTCGCACGACATAGTGTTCGTTTTGTAGTGTGACTAACTTTTCCACCTGTAAATTTTTTTTAGCTGTCATAGTTTTCCCATGGCGACATGACAAAGTCAAAATTTGCAAGATGCAGGGAAATAGGAATAACAAAAACCAAGCGACTTACTGGAATGAAATAATTTACACTGAAATTAGGTATGTGCCATATGCTAACAGGTTTAAAAACACACAGTGAAATTCCTTTGTACTTAAACCTGAAACGTATGACAATTTGCTTCATTTATGGCAATTTTCAAAGAACAGAAAATGACTTTGTTGCGAGTTTTTAAATATTTTAACGTACGTCGCATAATACCAATTTCAGTGTAAATTGTTTCATTCCAATAAGTCTCTTAGTTTTTCTCATTCCTATGCTTCTATAACTGCAAATTCTGACTTTGTAATGTCGCTATGGGAAAAATACGAAAGCTAAAATGTTTTACAATGTGGAAAATGTAGTTACAAGTAACGTCTATAAAACGAATACTCTGTCGTGTAAATATAAAATTATGACTTTTTGCCACGTGAACAATCGTAAGGTGGTCGCCTGCACAAGCCCTCACCAGTGTGCAGAGCTTTGAGCGATACGAATTTATTCGTATCTGTGCGAGGAAGCGAATGGACTAACAGAGTCAATATAACCACGTAAAAATGTTATATTCTGTTGGGTTACAGTCGCGAATCGAGTGTTGCGTTGAATGAAAGTATGCGATTTGTAATATATTTTGTGTCAATGGCAAACAAGAATATTCAGTTTCCATGAAGCAATCGTACTTGTATTGTCATACGAGGCTGATTAGGAATAGCATTCAAAGAACGTTACACGCATATGTATCCTTTCAAATCCTTCACTAATTTTTAGTTTTTTTTTTTTTTTCGGCTTAAAATGATAAGAAAAAGAAACGTTTTGCTATCCTTCTTTAGGCATGATAAAATCTTGCTTCTGATTATTTAAAAAGGGATAGGCGTGTACAACACACCTTTATTTCAAATAATATGTAATATCTCACAGGCGCGAGTTATCGGCAAGAAGACTGCACGCCCGCCAGTTCATTGGCTTGCAACTCGAGACGTGACGTGATGTGCTTGGTGTGCCGCCCTTTGCTGCCATGCAAATTATGAAAACCAATTGACTTACGTGCGTGAAATAATTTATAGTGAAAAAACATACATAAATATACTATAACAAACCATTTGAAAAAATCTCGCAACTTTTTTCTGTACTTTTGCGATTTTTTAAATTCAAAATATTATGTTGTGGTTTTTTAAAATATTTTATTGCATAGCTCATGGAATGTAAGTCCACAGTGAATTATTTTGTTTAAGTAAGTCAGTTGGTTTTCACTATTTGTATGGCAGTGTAGCAAGCAAATTTTGTCTTTGACACCCCGTTATGAGAAAACTATGAGAGCTGTTTCATATGAAGAACAGGCACTTTTTCAGATACTTGTCTTTATCAGCGGAGACCAGTATACAAACATGATGGGAAGTTTCTTCACGAAGGATTAACAACTACAAAGTATCGAATTTAATGTCACTTAAGAATTGAAACGTCTAGTTTTCGAATTTTCTCATTAAATCTCATAATATTAAAGGAGGATAATATTTGTATCAGTTGCCTTAGAACCAACCTATGTTTCAGAACGTGTTATGTCACAGAGACCATAATAGGCCCTATATCTGTCGTTTGTGGTATGATCTACCAAAACATGTTTAACTGGACTGACGCCCAGGAATATTTTTGCTTTACATAATTTCAGATGTATTATTATTATTATTATTATTATTATTATTATTATTATTATTATTATATTCATGTAATCACACAACACTAGGTGGAGACAAATACCTGTGCTGTCCCTTCCCCTCTATTCTATATAAGTAGGTTACTGGACTCTTTCCCCTATGGGAGATGCAAAGCTAAGTGGCCGACTTCTGGTGGTGAACTTCTGAACCTTCGGAGTGGTGATATCGACTGCACACGCTATATATTTCACGTGCGTAGCGAAGCTATTTAATGTCTATAAATAAATACTAGGTGGTAAAAGTACTGTTCTTCGTTGTAAAAATAAAAGAGTTTTATTAAAAATATGTTTCTATATGTATATAAAGAGCACTGTCGATAGGTAATAGTGTAAAAATATCGTTACGAGTTACATTTTCACACATCACATCTTCAGCCAATCTAATTGTATTCATATTGTAAACAGTATTCTCCAAACTAATTCTGTATTACCTATTTTTTTTTCTTTTCCAATGTCTGTGTGTATTGTAGTTAACACGTTTCTTTCATTTTAACTGGTTTATTTAGAACTATAACGAGGTTAGGCCTAACCTCGTCCATTTACTGAATACTAAATTGTTGAAATGATGTAGTCGTACACATGTCTATTCATTTGTAAGCGATGAAATACAAACTTAGCATGCGTATCTTATTAAAAATTATTTTCCGATTTATGTTTGTTTTTGAAGAGTAGATATTTTTCCTAAAAAAATGTAACAAAAAATGTCTGAAGCTACGTTTGCAGAACGTTTTGTAAATATCTAGTAACGTTAAAATTATAAGCTCATACTATCCTTTTTCTATATAAATTATTAGTCTACTTGCAATAACGATAGTATTAATATATGTTGTAACAACAGCATGAACTAACCTTGAAGCATTATGTAACCTATTAGCATTCTAAACGGACAGTTTTCGTGCGCACAAATGTTAATAAATTTTGTAGTTTTCCAAAAAGATCATATTAAAATTAAATTTGTTTCTTATAAATTGTATTTCCCGCATAACAAAATCGTTTACTGCTACACTCTCTCCATGCGGCTTTATTACGCGTCGCTTCTAATGCACACTTCAATTATTAATAATATGGGATGTATTAAACAATTTATTACCTATTTTGTATTAAATAGTTGATCGTGTTCAGTATTGGTTTTATATACTTTAATTTAAGCCTGCATTTATCCACACGAGCCCTTAAAGATGAAAATTCACTCGCGTTTCCATTGCCACGCATACGAAAAATACGTTTCTATCACCATTCCGGCCGTCTGCAAAGCGCGATAGTGCTGCTTTTCGTCTCCCTCTTCACCATATGCCTTCAATGAGCATGAAACACGCGAACGTATAAGACAATGCTATTGCTAAGACAATTTACACTATGCACGCATGAGACGTTAACACTTATGCAGGACTTCAAGGTCCGTTGATCTCGCTTCATGTGATTCATGTGAATTAAAATGAAACAATTTCTGGGGACTACGTTGGAACGCAACTTGTACGCTGTCAATATTTGGCACAGGCAGATGACAACTTTAAAGTAGGTCCTTGACACATAAGTGGCGTTGCCAGGTTGCGCTTTCGAAAAGTCCCGACCTCAAGAAACACACGTTCAGAATACTGTATAGTTCATTGAAAAATATTACCTTTCTTTCATCGTCTAAAGTTAAAAAAAATACAAATGAAAAAATATATGTTTTATGATACTAAGATTAATTAAGTGGTAAGTAGACCCAGACGCTAAAGTATTAAAACTATGCAGTTAACTTTCTAAAATTAAAAATTTGGTACCCTTGGCATCCCCTCTGGCTTCGCTGCAACACGACATGTATATTTTAACCACCTCAAAATGCTTGTCTTATGATTGAAGTTTCTTTCCAGCGATAATTCCGTTGGCCGGCAGTTATGGGATTTAATTTAGCATACGGGAACACACTGGACCTTCTTCTGTATAATCGCCATTTGCATTCAATTAAATCCTGCTAAACCACGCAAAAAACTTTTTTGAGTCGCAGTCGTAGATTATTTTAAAACAGAATCGCAATGTTGCTTCCTTACAACGTTTTTTACGTTGCGATTTTTTAAATTATACCTGTGCACACTAAATTTTGTTCATGCGTGCAGTAATTTAAATCTAACGTAGGCAATTAGAGAGGAAATTATAACCAACGCCCAGGACGTACATGGGCTGATTTTGAGGGGGGAAAACTATATACAATCGTGAGAAAAAATCACTGCCATTCATCTAAATTTTTTGTTGATTTCTTTACTGTGAAAAGTTTACGTAAACAATAACTGTTATTAATTACCATCAATTTAAGAATAATTAATGTAACTACACAAGTTGATGGGTGAGAAAAAAAAAGGGGGGGGGGCGTTGTAGTCGATGACGTCAGCTGCGGTTGGGACGTCTCGCAGTCACTCTTGCTGTCGCTGGGACGTCGTTCTGCACGGGTGAGAGTTGCCCCGCTGACACACATAGCGACTCGCAGCCAACACTCTCACATTCTGACCAGCTCAGCTACATCGCTCACATCATCACTCCGTATTTACAAATACTTCGCCACTTTCACTATACTGCATTTGTGTCTACTGTCGCGCTCGAACCCGGGTCACTTCGTCTCGAGTCCCAGTAACGTGGCCAGGATTTGTTTTCGCGGGTGGCTAAGGGAAGGAGGATTCAAAATTTCGTTTTTAATAATATAATATTATGTTAAAAAAAATAAAAATAATATACGCCTAAATATAACGATACAGAAATACCGGAAATTTAAACATAACGCACATAAGCAAATACACACACACTCCCTCCGTTCTTGTATTCCGTTGCTATCCCCCCCCTTCCAAGCCCTTCCTAGTAATAATTCAACATACCTCATTCATCCCTCGGGCTGGTTGGACGACGGATATTCACCTGATGCTCGTATCGTTTATAGTGTTTCGGGAACGTCAATCCAATCCTCTCACATAATAATGCGGATTTTTAGTCCCTGTCGCGTCCCTCGCACATTTCCCAGCACCCTCCTCCGTTTGTGCAAGTTTTTCTTAGCATTTATTCTTACTCTTGTTATCTTCAAGTGTGGTCTCGGCCTCAGTTGCGTGCGTGGCCCTAAGTCAACCCTGCCACGCAACGACGTACATCGCCTTTATCGTAGAGGAATCGCAACTTAGGTGTATGAGACTCTGCCTTGAGACACGCTCAAACCCCATCCCATCCTTCGTATTAGCGACTAGTGGATGCCGGAGGGCGCGTACAGGTTATGCGTTGACGTGGCAGGATATGGGGGCCGGTCAGAAACAAAAATGTATTCAGTAAAGATACCGGTCTTACCTTCATTCCGGCTTTCCGTCATCTATGGTGACCCTGCCTTAGGCGGGAGACAGTATAAATGGCCAACTGGGTTTCTAGAGAAAGGAGTCCCGGACTCCATGAACCTTCTCCCAATTGTTACTATCGTGCCCGCGCCGTGCGTTTTGGAACACGTACCCCTTCACTGTCACAGTTCCTGCCGCCAACCAAAGCGCGGTCACTGCTTGTGTCGTCACGCCAAGCAGCTGTCCAGTGGCACAGCCGCGCAGGAACCGACCTGCAAGGTGAAGGGATAGAAGGGTACATTGCAATCTACTTCCCCACCCCAAATGTTGATAGTGGTGTACAGTAAAGCATTTGTACCCCCTTAATTTATGTTTCTAGCACATTTAATAACTTATACGGGTAAATTATACTAATTTTAATCACTGTTCTGGTCCGTACATCTCCTCTACTGCCCATATCCTGTTATATCCTTCTAACTATATTGGAATATTACACCCCACCATGGAAAAAAAAAGGTAAGGGGGTAAACTTACAACGGGAAGAATTATTTCAGTTATTTTAGTGGGTTGAAACATTGCAGGCATGCATGCAGTGTTTAATAATGGAAAAATGTAGCCGACTTAAAAATAATTTTTTCCACTGTAAGTGCAATAATGATAATAATACAAGGCTTATTTTAAAGAAATAATTTATTGAGAGTCTGAAAAGCAGTCGTTTTGGTAACTTCTTTTTAGTGTACCGCCAGTTGCACGCTTCTAATGTACAACAGTGTATTACGAACTATTCCATATGCGCCAATATGACCTGTGAACAGGGGCGTCATTTGGGGCTACAGGGGGGGGGGGGGGGGCAAATGCCCTCCCCCTGGATTTAAAATTTTATGTGTATAAATATATTTTTGTATTTTTAAATTTAAATAATGCTAACTTAAGCACATAAAACTGAAGTTGTATTATTAAAGTATCTAATTTATACATGCTTAATTAATAAAAAGATGCAACAAGGTCACTGTCGCCGGAAAACTAAATCTTGGCCCCCCCCCCTAGAAAAACCTGAAATGACGTCCCTGGTGTGAACAAAAAAAATCACATTAGTGGCACTGTTCCGAAGCCATCAAGAAAGGCCCTCAAATGGCCTATTCAGACTGCCGTACCTAAAACATACTAACAGGATAAGATATAATACCGCAATAAACTTTGCTACAAATTTTTAATCAACAAAATTGTATGGGCAAAAAAAAAAACCGCTTGAAGTCCGATACTAGAAATATGGTGGAAAGCCTGTTTGTTTACTCACTGCTTGGCACGTAATGACGATGCGGTATTTGAAGGGTGTGTCAAGGCAGCCCTTACAGCTCCTTCGCTTTTCAGCATCCAATGCGTAAAACCGCTCCAGGCAGGAGGGGTACATAATGTGATAGTTATTTTCCTTATGTTAACTGAACACTAGAAATATGTCATAGAAAAAGGTTCCTTATCTGTATGCTACACTGACAAGGCAACAGGGGTTGATGAAGGAGGGGGGGGGGGGGATAAAGGCCATGACCCCTCCGAAGATGGCTCCAAAATATTAAATCAAACGAGTGCCAAGTAAAATATTGAAAAGATTACCTCATACTTTTACTAGAACTTTGTAAAAGACAACACAACATTCACAACGCAATCATTGCTAGCAGCAATGTGGTTGGCTGCACTAAGTGTTTCACTTTTAAAGCACAGTTATCCTTAAAAATATTACAATTTCTTAAAGGACGTATTAATTTTTTTCTAGTTTGGAAACTCTTTAAATAGCGCTATTTTGCACCCTAAAATCCTAATTTTTCCGTGGAAGGACCCTCGAAAGCCCCCCCCCTCTTTTTTTTTTTTTTTCGTGGGATGTGGGTGTACCCATGTTTTAAGGCAGAGCCCCCTTCAGGATTCAGAGATGGTTCCGCCCCTGCTAGGCAGTAATTAAGCTTTGCTGAATGTGGATAGTTAAAAAAAAATTAAAACATTTTTTGGGACCCAGTGATACTGATTCTTATCGAGGAAGTTATTTCTTTAACTGCTA
>PNEQ01049826.1:0-10562 GCA_003012365.1 Medauroidea extradentata
TAACATTTTCTGAATACTGTACACAAATTCATACATTTTATTTTTACTTACCGTTCTATTAATTCGGTTTTGCGGCCCTTCTGTGGCAGACCACGGCATTCAAGCCATCGCCTTAACTGTCCTACCGAATGATCTTCTATGTTTTTATGGATAAACGAGGCTCCAGCAACATCATTTGGTGTCAGACTTACAAACACCATCGTATCCATGCCTGTCTTCTTTTCATTTAATAATAACTACTGTAAATCAATCTTTCACCCATATAACAGCAGCAGTTACTCGGCCATGTTTGTACTATACCAGCTGTTTCTAACCATGATTCAATGCGCAAATGCTCCCGGCCAAGCCGTCTATTATAAACGTCTTTCGAAGTACAACCAATCTCCCTCCACCCTAATCTGGAGTTTTGCACATTATAGACCTCTTTCAGAGAGCGGCGGATAGCCGGCGAACAACCATTCGCCACCAAGTTTCCACTTTTTGGGAGATTGCAGGTGAATGACGGCCAGACCTCATTCGGCGAATCACCAGCTGTTCTGTAGAGACCAGTTATGAAAAATGGCAAGGAATTTTAACGAATTCATGCGGCACATGGATGAAGTTGTCAACTATTATGAATAAATAGATGACCAAAGACATGCGCGACCATCCAAAATATATATTAGGGACATGGAAGATCCCTTTTCAACTGCAGTTCATCTCTGCGCGATACATCGCAAGCATTACATTCTGCAGTGATTTTCTTCCACATTTCCTTTTGTTGTAATCGGACACGGAGTCAGTTTTCTTATTTGTAGTTATGTTTTTTGTATTTTTTATCAGGTCAAAAAATTGCTTTTTCTTTAGGAGTGTATCGCACTGTCGAATTTTTACCTTCCATAGTCAAACTTTTCTGCGGCTTCCTTCAATTACTTCGAATATCTCACGTGTGCCCCACTACAAAGACAACAAAATTGTTTACAGACAAGGAAAACAAAATCGAAACGATTTTATTTTTAAAGTTAGGTGTGTTCATAACAGTGGTCTTTGAACACTTGAGTCTATGTTCGCTGCTAAAAATGAGGCTGTGTTGCCAAATGTTACGAAGGATAACCATCCAACTCCCTTTCAGCCGGCGATCTCCTGGTGACCCATCGACAGACAACTATAGTGTAAGAAGGGTTGAAGACCGCCAACGAACTGCTGTGCGAATAAAGACCAGGGGCTTGCCAGCAAGCCTTCGGAGGACGTTTATAACTACGGCCCTAAGAGCCGGTTTCACCAACAACCCCTAAACTGTAGGGGTCCCTTAAAATAAAATTAAGTGTTCCTTAACACATATGATTGTTTCACCAATGTTAAGGGACACTTAAAACCCTTTAAGTAGGCCTTAGTTTAAGTGGCAAAATTCGGGCCCTTAACTCGCTAAGGGTCCCTTAGTGACTGTAAACACAGCATAAAATAAAAAATGGATGCTGAGGAAGAGGTTAAAATAGTCACAGTAATAAAAACAGTTTGAGCCTGTAATTGTAATTCGTAAATAAAAAACGAATTTTTGTGATACTTTATTTTAGCAGAGTCATTGAAAACAATCTGTTGGTTGTCAATAGACTGCAGCCAAACATTTTGCTACATATTGTAAATGTTGTCGACGATTGTCATCCAAATTCCAAACGAATGTTTTTGTGTCCTTTTTAATAGTACACAAAGCATTTCCATGCAATTGACATAAGCTTTAAGAACATTGATTGCGTGAATTTTCCGAACAAAACTAATAATTCAGTGTGACTTTTGTTGTAAGAACTAGCGAACGACTCGTAGACAGTTTTTGTTGCTATAGGCCTACCCCAACATACAACCGACCTACTTCAGGCCAATTTGTTACTCAACCGGCTCCCAGATAACTGAAATAACAGTAGCCTACTGCATAGTGGACTTGAAGGTATGGAGGTTATACAGAAATTTTGTTTTTATCCTGTTGTCAACACACATAGCCAGGCCTAAACAAAAGCTGCCTATAGGGTGATCCTGTACTGAAATACATCACAATGGTGTACATGAATTTACTGGGCTTTTACATGTATGTAGGCCTCTATGTTTATAATCATACTGATTGGAAGCTGTGGTCAGGTAGGCCCTGAATGTCATAAAATTGCACAGAACAACTCTTACAGGTGCACCATAAGTTACCAGTTCAGAATAACTTTTCACCTACAAAAGCATGAAATATCTGTTACATCAGCATAAGTTAACTGTTTGGAAAATAATTGCTTGCCTCAGGAGGTATGTCATTATTGAACACTATGTTACTGTACTTTCAAGTTAAATATTAAAATTTAAAGTATTCTCATTTAAGTAGGCCTTTACTACAGTTCCAGACTTTTTTAAGCATTCCATCAGCTTCAGAACATCAAGGATTGGACTGGTAAACCCTCGATTCAGAAGCTCATCCAGGATGTGCAACATATATTGTAGCTGACACAAATGATCGCCACCCTCTTGTACTGTGTATAACACTTCGAAGAAGCAATTATTTGGTGCTTAAGGTCTTAAAAACACATCAGCTCTAATGCACCACATCTACAATTATGTAATTCAAGCGGTAGGCAGTTTACATCAGAAACTAATCTTCAAAAGTAAATGCCACTAAGCACAGGCTGCCTACCTAATTTTTTCTACTCCATATCATGTATTTATTTATTCAGCGTCACATGTACACCCATTACTGACTGGGTTTGGACTTGTCAAGCTATATACAAACATAAAATAGTACACAATTAAAAAAAAAAAGGATTATGTACGTGGATATCTTGATGCTATTTCCTTTCCTCTGTACCTACTCTGCCTTAGTTAATAGGCAGGCTGTAAGTTAGAACTGAAGTTAGCTCTATACGGTCCTGGGGTGGCACGCGGAAAGAACTAATTTTAGTCCAGTTAACTTACCCCAGCCACCCTCTCCATTTACAATCGTGTACACCCTGTTGGAATACAATATTGAAAATGGAAATGAACTTGATGGTATACAGGAGTCATGATATTGCAGGTTTTTGATTTGAAACTTTCGTAAATATCATAACTATTGATTTAAGTAATAGCCCTACCCTACATGTTTATTTCTTGCTTAGAAATATAAATTATGATGTATGCTTAAAAACACAGAATTTAATAATCCTACAGCTGACAGCAAAAGCACATAATGTCCCCATTTTCATGTCCTAAAAATAATATTTGATTGATAGCCTGAATTGAGCCCTTAAAATTTGCTATTAAGAGTATGAAGGTTTCTTGTACTCTTTGTTGTTAATGTTAAATTTTTGAACATGTGTTTTGTAGTGAGTTTGTGGAACATAAAAACCACTTTTAAACCTATACTTAAAGCCCAGCTACATGGCAGACGTTATCTGGCACAACAGCAGAACCATTAACTTTTCGAGCAGCCTCGTAGGGTGTGTATGGTTAACCCTAAATGGATTGTGAGTGAGATTTGGCATGTAAAATTCATTGTACAAGTGAGGCAAGCTGCCCTCCACATCACTCAACTGCAGTTCAGTGCGTCAGATCATCCAACATATCCCAGGAAAATGTGAAAATAGAGCATACAAAGTCAGCTATGAAGATGCCCTGATGGGCATTTTATGTCTTTAAATTACAAGAGTTCCAGTTATGGTTCTCTGTAACTTTATTAACAATATGCCAACTAAAGTAATCTGGAACACATGTCATACTTTACCTATCAGGTACAACTTACATTCACATAACAGAATTACTAGTAAATAAATTTTTAATTAACGTAATTAAAGCTGAATTTCTTCTAAAAAATGTTATATGAAAAAAGAATACAGCCTAGATTGTGCAGTTATTGGTGTCTGAAAGTAACACTTTTTACACAGACCATCCAGTGTAAATCTTATGCATCAATTACAAATTGCAATTTGTTCCACTTCAGTTCCTTCAACATCACTCATTGCTGTGTTTCCTTCTTCTTGACCAGCTTACCCTTCCCTTCCCCACCTCACTGCACCAGCAAACATTATTATTTTACCACATACATAGTGAACAGAGGACCTAGCTTGCTTCCCTAGTGCTGATGTACACTCTTCCTCTTGTAATAAGTGTGATTCTACAGGAGCACTAGAAACATGGTGTTGGAAACAGCCAAATGCAGGTTGTTTTTGGCTCTTCTACACGAAAGCATCAGAGCCACTAGAGTTTGGCATTTTGATGCTTATTTGCTACATGAATCCAGTTCAAGTATGGTAGGATTGTTGCAGGCCCATGTAGACTGTACAGCATAAGAGCATTGCAGTCACTCCTGCATTATTCTGCATTAGAAATGCAAAGTTAAAATTTGTGTATTCTGGTGCCATGCGAAAAGTGAAAACCAACTGACCTACTTGAATAAAATAATTCACTGCGATATTACATCCCATGAGATATGCAATAAAATATTTAAAAGACCATAACATAATATTTTGAATTTAAAAAAAAAATCTCAAAAGTAAGTACACGAAAAAAGATTTAAATTCATCAATTTTTTTTAAATACTAAAAGAGTTCACTGGATTTTTAAAAAAAGGGTTTTACTATGTAGCCCAAGGCACATTATTTCACTGTTAATTATTTCACTTACATAAGTTAATTGGTTTTAACATGGCAGCAGAACACACCAATTTTTACTTTGATGCACAGTTATGAAAAAACTAATACTATTTCTCAGAAATATAAAATTATGATTTTAACGCACTTGAACCCCCTAAAACAGCATTTGAAGCACCAGTCTAGCCAAGTTGTTGTGTTCTCCATTTACTTATATGTTCATTGTCACATCAACATTAGATTGTGTTCCAAGTACTTACATTTCAAATTCTGTGCTTCTAGCTCTCGTAGAATAGCCTTAAGGATTCCCCCACTTTTATCCTCTGTATGTCCTAAAAAAATCTGTAGCCAATAATCTCCATCATTAAGACTGCAATGAATGACAGTTAAAACTACACCAACTAATCATTTGCATGCAGACAATTCGGTAAATAAACATTAACCATTTCTTTCATTTATTACAAAACATGTTTCACAAAAATTTTTTTCTCTCAAAACTATGATGAAACAAAATTTTTCAGTGTAATTACCTGTTTTCTTTCTTGTAATTGTATCTGTAACACTGGTTATTTAATTAGTTTTACAGTGAATAAGTGATGCATAACTGTTTCTGTTGTATTATTATAAAAAAATTAACATTTTAAAAATTAATGAGCAGTTACATTTTTCCCTTCATAATTACATATATTTAAGTAACAGTGTTCATTCCTAACAACAAAGTATGTTGTGAGAACCACAGAATATTTGTGGTAACCTTAAGAGGGTGTGGTATATAATCCAACGCTAAAAGCATTAATCTATAACTGTAGGCTTCTTGAAGCCAATTTGCAAAAATTAAACAATAGCAATCCTAGACAATAGTTTTAGCCAGCATTTTAAACAAAATAGTTTCAAGTGTTACGAACTTCTGAGGCACAGTCTCTGACGCCGGAACCTCGTGCACTTAACTGCGGCGCAAGAGATCACGCGTAACGAATTAGTAATTCTGGATAAATATTTACTCATAAAGTTGGCAAATACCATTACCAAGGATTGTCATTGAGTATTTTATCCATATTGGCTTCGAAAAAAGCGTACAAATCAATTGGTGTTTTCAGCGTTTATTTGTCTACCACGCACTCTTAAAGTGTTATAAAATATTATCCAAAATGTAAAATAATTTAGTTACGCAGCCTCTGCTTTCACCACCTTACTACACAAACAAAGTACGGTATGCAATTATTATTTACAAATTTTTAAGTGTCAAAAACTTATAGCCTTTCAGTTTTAATTTTAGAGCAATTGTCAAATAGGAAACCCTAAATGTATTTTATGTAAAGCAAATTATGCTAATATTCAGCTAGCTTGACAATCTGGTTTTGTATGAAACATATGTACAAGCTGTGGTTGTGCAAAATAGGCCACAGGTTATCAAGTGAAAACAAGTAACTTAATCTAGTTGGATTTCAAAATACTGTACATTGCAGCTACTGTACTAACATTTGTTTCATTTAGTAAAAACCAGCAAGAAATTCCCCAAGATTGTCAGGAGCAAACACATGGATATGAGTCGATGTTACAAAGTTGGTTAATGGTATATTCTAATAAGTTGCTGCAAATCAATGAAACACAAACTGACATTTTTGCCGCTGTATTTTTTACCTAGACAGGAAAACTACAATGTTACGGAAAAAATAAATGTGATGAACAGATGATAAATGAAAAATATTTATTGTATAAATGTTGTCTTTATTTAAAGCCGTTTACATTTACATACTTAAATGACTTCAGGTCCAACTTAAATTTGTGAAAGCTGGACAGCATCCAATATCATCTGGTGGCTACCTAAAAAATATATTTTTTTTGTAGCACTTGCAACATCAGTGTTATCTTGTAACTGCTGTAAAGAATCTACAGAAACAATATCAACATTTTAATTTTGCGACTTGACAACAGGTGCATGGTACTAAATATAAATTACGTATTTCAACACAGTTTTCCACTCAGCACAATGGACATAGTTCAGTTAACTGAGAGGTAAGTGTGTATTTTTACATGCAAGATTCATCATTACCAGATATTTCTGTCGTGTAACTGTTTTCTTAAGATACTTCCATTTTTGCCAATAATTCCCTTTTAACAGTCTACTAATTAGTCTAACTCCATGTCCATGTCTAATCCAACTGAAACCTTTTTAAGTTTATTTATGTGATTTCCTTGTGCCTGTCAAGAGCCATTTCTGATCATTTGACATATTATATGGTAGCATTAGCCCATAACTTGTCAACTAACTTTACACAATTACACCAGTTTTATGAATAAATACAACAATGCCAGAATGCAAGGAGACACTAGAAATATGACAAATCATCAGAACATAAACCTTCCAAATGAAATAATATTCTGTAATATACTATTTGCAAGCTGTCCTGTTGGTACCAGCTTACATGTTGCACAGTTAATAAATGAACAATATTTTATTGCATGTGTTCTGTACAGCATAATTGTGTTCCCTGAATTGCCTAAAACTTAAATATCGACAGAATTAAAATTGTGGGCCTGCTAAAGACAAATATAATCACCCTAAACAAATCACTGTACAATCTGTCACATTTACCAAGGGATAATGTATTCTTAAAATTAAAGAGTTGATAATGAGTTCATTATCACCAAAATATGTAATCATCATTTCATGGCATCTCCTCAGACATTTTTATCTTTAGCATAGCCTAATAAAAAATTGATAGCGTACGGTAAATTCTACAAATGAAACCACAAAGTTATTATTAAATATTTTTCCTGCAGTGTAGTAAATGTATTTCATTCCACTGCTACTTTTGAATTATTAATAGCAAAGTCTTAACATATTCAAAAGATTTAGTTTTAGACCCGATAATCCACATGGTCCTATAATAATTATTATAAATTTGCTCACTGCTCTCAATCATTTTCCTAACCCCCCTAAACTCTTGAATCCCACTCACCATCACCAACCCCTTTAAAAGTTAATTGCACTCCCTCGCCAATCTTTTAAGCACAGACTACCTAACCCACTCTGTTCTACTCCTCATCTGAATCTTCTCGCTAGCACGATTCCCTCTTCCTTTATACCCTGCTTTAAATAGGCAGCAGCCTAACTTACCCCAGCCTTCCTCTCCATTCACAACTTTGTGCATCCTGGCCAGTCTTTATACACTTCTTCTTTCCTTCACTGCATGAGTTCCACGCTAATTACATCTGCATTACAGATGGTTGAAAGTTTCCTTAGTCCTCACCAGCCTGCCTTTGCCTTCTCAATGTATCCTTCACCAACCTCGCTGCCTGTCTTTGCACTTTGTCCAACTCCCACACACGGGTCCTTCTCTGTTGCTGCATACCCTTAACATTGGCTGTACCATTATAAAATATGCCTTTTCCTTCACTGCACTAATAACACCCTTCATTACCCTTCCCAACATACCTAGAGCCCTAGACACTACTCCCTCTACCTGTCTTCTCCACGCTGCAACACTATCCCTAGATACTCATATTCTTCAACTTCCGTTATCTCCTGTCCTTTTCTGTTTGTACATGTCAGTACACCTAACCTTCTTCCTCTTAAACCCTAGATACTCATATTTTGCAACTTCCGCTATCTCCTGACCTTTTCTGTTTGTACATGTCTGTACTCCTAACCTTCTTCCTCGTAAACCTAACAATGTTTGTCTTTCTCACATTTATGTTAATTTTGTTCTCTTCCATCCACAATTGTATCCTATCCATGCCATCCTGCAACTTGTTCTTTTTACCAACCTTTGCATACAAAATGCAGTAATCAGTAAAATCTTATTTTCCCACTTATAAGTTTTCTAATTTACCACTTAATAACTTTTACCTTACATCACACCCAAAAATAATATTTGAAAATTTAATGGCAACAACAAAAACCTGAGGGCAATCTGTAAGCATAGGTACTGAATTGTCTACAGTGCAAGTTTCCACAAGAATAAACTTTTGTTTCTGATGTATTGATTTGATTGAGGCTATTGTTACATTAGTTTTTATGAAGGTTGCCAAAATTGCAGGAAAAGATAAACAATTTTCACATTACCACTATAGATTAAATAATATTAACTGACTGTCCAGCCAATCAAACTAATGTAACCATATTGACAGTGTTTGTTATACATCAAGGTATATTACAACTTACTGGCAAATTATGTGACCTTGCTGCAGTGCAATCTGTCTCTCACATAGGTATCAGCCAATATTTCCAGCATGACGTCATCCAGCTGAATTTCAATACCAACAGCAGGAACACACTCTTATATATTTTACCAGCGTCATCTGAAAGCAAAAACATTTCAGAAAATCAATAACTTGAACACTAACCCTGTGCATCTTCTAGCACAGCTCACATATTAGCCTACTGATGTAACCTACGCATTATGGAAAAATATAGAAAATCTTGCGCCTAGTAACATTTCACAGTCAAGTTTTACATCAGATATAGTTTCACATTGCAGATATTATTTGTATAATTACCAGCCTAATTGTGAGGTTTTAAGCAAATAAAATTAGTGACAATACAACAAATTACATTTTTTACAATATCTGTAAATACATTTTAGGAACATTGTTACTGCACCATGTTTGGCACAGGCAAATTTGTTCAAAAAAATCTTTGTAGGTTACTTAAAATAAATGTAATTTCATAATAAGCCGCCTTTTTTTAGGCATAGACTGTGCTGATCATGTAACACAAGAGCATTACAATGTTAGTAAATTAACCAAATATTAATTCAATTCATTAAGAAATGCAGTATCAATTTGAATTTGATCGCTTTTGCGTAAGCCCAAGTTTGCTTTAAAAAATTTCGTACAAGTTTCCATTCTCAAATTAACTAACAACTTGCCATCATGTTTAGCGAAAACAGCTTTTACACTCAATATTTATGGGTACATGTTGTACAACATAGTTGTCCTACGGTGCCAGTATCGCCGTATTTAATACAAATACTAACCTTCACTGTGGAAACTTCTTACTATCCAAGGAAACTGCTGTATTGAAACTGCTTCTATTCGCTTCTCACAGTCAATTTTGACGCCCGACACATTTAAAACTGGATGCTTCGTTCTCGTGTTTTTATTAAGTTTTCAAGCTTTTCCACCAGATTTAAAAGTTTCAAATTTTCATCCGTTGGTAAATTTTCGGTACACATTTGCTTTCCTTCGGACATAAATACATAAAACAGCAGTCTTCACGAATAGCATAACAAGCAAAGACGATACAAGAGGAAGACTGGTAAGTCAATGCTTTCTCCATGTACCACGATTGACCGCGCATTTGTGCTGCCACCTAGTTGATATCATTTTAAGTTCTGGTAACTAGCGCATCCTAGCGGCGACCATTGAACTACATACTCGAGCCACGGCGTAGCGGGCTTTTCAAAATGGGGCGGGAAATTTAAATGCTTATTCTAGTATTAATTGTAACTGTGAAGCAGGTGTGCGCACACTGTAACACATGAACTATTGACTCTAGAGAAAAAAAGTTTAGCAAAAATATTCCTGATGATGGCCAGATTAGATTAGATATACAAACTTATGTCTTGAATATACTTTGTAAGGCTTTTCCAACCCATCTTAATTTTTTTTTTAATTTCAAAAAATTTTCTTAGCCATCATAGAAATACATTTTCCTTTATTTTTTCTCTTTAGTCAATAGTTGTGTTACGGTGTTCACACTTCTGCTTCACATTTACAATATAAATAACAGTAATTTTATTAGCACTGTTTATTATACTTTAACAAGTTCTGAAAGGCCTTCTAGCCTTTGAATTATTTATTTTAACCCAAATTATAGTTTATGTAGAAAAAATGCTGAGAAACTTGGTATTTTTCTTTTAAGGCAAGAATTTAAATAGTGGTTGGCATTTAATTTACAAATGCATGTTAAGTTTATAGTATTGACCAAAAACTAACTTTTTTTTAAAATATAATTTAAATAGCTGCACGAGTATTAAATGG
>PNEQ01049827.1:0-10560 GCA_003012365.1 Medauroidea extradentata
CAGAGTTTATCCGTCAATAGTTCTGCCAAAAATATTGAGTTACTTTAATATAAATAGGGTTAGTGACGAAAAAATGTTGGTTTAAAAATTTTTCTTTTCTACCACGGGAATTTTACTCTAATAATAGTCGCATCTTCAATTTTTTGCATCCAATATGGCAAAAAATATGCGACGATTATGCGGTAAAACACGGTACATTTACTCTTTTCTTTTGTACAGCATGTTTTTGGTGTTTCAGAGCTTATGACAATTATTAATAATCTTGATTATGAGGAATATTTACAAATTTACAATAATAATCTCGTCGAAAGTCACATGTTTTTACAGCAACTGACAGACAACATAGAAATTTTCCACCAGGAATCAAATCCAGACTGCCACGGTGGCAAAAAATTGGTCTGACTACTGCACTACAAAGATGCCCCAAAAACTAATATATATGCTATGAAATTTTTCATAGTGTAATTACAATATTCCACAAAAGTTACCAGCTTTTAGCTGTGAAGGAATTCAGTCAGTTTCTTCTCCTTTTTTGTGTTGTGGATAGACTATATTTTAGTAACCACATTTTCCATTTTAAAAAAAGAATGATGAAATTGTTTATAAACTATAACATATTTTTGAAAAGCCTCATTCTGATAACAAAACCAATACACTAGGTCCATTCAGAGTAACATGTAGATGGCAACTAAGCTGTACATGCAATCATTTATAATGTAAATTTCCAAAACTTAGTTAACATAAAGCTGAAAATTATACATTTTATGACACGAACAACTAACAGTATTACTACCTCATAATTATCACAGATAAATCAATACCGGTACATAAACTTCACATACAGATGGAGCAACCAATTACGTAAGTATATTTTCATATACAGATAAGGCTACTGATATGAGTTAAAATTTAATATGTGAATCAGAATACAATTCCTTGTTTACTCATGTGATTTATTTTGCCTTTTTTGTTATTCTGATATTCATTCCATACAAAAATGTCAATCCCAAATTATTCTTTAAGAATAATAATTTAGACTTATCTATTCCAAAGAAATATACAAGCTGAAAGAACCCCATGAATTATTCCCGATCACAGTATTACCTTTTCTACATCTTAATAATTATACATTTATAACACTAAGTGTACATACATGAGCTTCAGAATTTTGTTAAGAAGTTCAACACACATCAAACTATGCTATAATAAACTAAAACATAAAGCTATTTTACTTCAAGCTGTTTTTTTTTAAAAAAGAAACTTACCTAGCTTTATAAGTATTAACAGCGAACTCATAACTTAGTAATGTTCCTTCATCCCTCTCATAGTTTGTCCATGCTTGAGCAATACTTTCTGGGTAGTCTTCAACTGCTTTCACAGCTCTTGTGAAAATACGACGTAAGTGCTTGCTGTCTCCAAATCTCCTGCAACAGCAATTTATAAAATACTATACGGAAATATTAGGTCATTACAGAGCATTTGATGTATAGAAAACATTATCAATAGTTGCAGTCTTTCCTTTTTTATTTTAATTATAGGCTAATGTAAGAAATATGATTCATGAAATTAATATCCAGCACTGATGAATATTCTGTACAGTTATTTAGTGTCCAATTATATTATACCATTTTTAAATATTACAAAGTGGAATTTCTGAATATAAGAACTCACGTTTGATGTAGTCAAAACCTTAACATACGATGAAAACAATAGCCAGTTAACATTCCACACTGAACTTTCGATGTTGAGTATAAATCAGTATTTAGATATATCTCAGTGAACATTTTTGGTCCAGGCAATAGGCATGCTACAGTAACAGCATACCAGATGATGTCATTTTCAACTAGTACTAGTTTTAATGAAATAATGTTAATGAAATGATGAAGTTTCTAAGCAGCTTTTAACAACTTCCTTAAAATTACTGTGGAGTGCTATTTACTTCTGCTTAGTTTTCAAGACAATTAAGTCACTTTTGTTTCATTAAAAATATCAGTATTCACACAACCATAAGTAAAGTACTGTATGTAGCCATCATGCTATACAGCTAGCAAAAGCATCTTAAAATATTGACCACTAAACAGGATGAAAAATTTTCCAACTCTTAAGACTCTTGTGGACGTTTACTTAAAACACATGCTCTGAAAAAATTACATTACTTCCTTCCAATTTAAATTCAATGAAGTATTCAGTCAAGTCACACTATACCAGATAGTTCCAAAGATACTATGTAATTAGTCATGCAGACAATCTTCAGCAACATAAGATGAACAATATTAAAGTATGCTGTTGTGCTGTCTGGAAGTAAGTCACGATGTTACAAATTACATCTTTGAAGAGACAAAAAAATTGTGAGTTTTCCATCTTCTGCTGAGGTCACTTGAACAGCAAACAAAAATGTCATGCAGATAAGTTTAATAATTGACTCTGCTCAAAAACATTCTAGCATAAAACCTGAATTTTCTTCTTGTTTTACAGGAACAGTCAGAGCAAAATTCATGAAACATAATCTAATTGCACAATGGAACTCTCTCATGATGTTTACATCAAGATTGAAAAATTATCCTTTAATTCAACAGTACTTCGTAAAAGGGTGAAAATACACATGTGTAAACAGGTACGGTTCAAAATTACCAAGCTTATTAAACAGAAAAACTTCTTATGTAAGACCTTCTTACCAGGATTTCACTGAAACTGTATCATGTTAAAAGAAAATTACACAAATATTTTGATTTATCATAATGTTATACCTACTCCAGTTTTATCAAAATTAAAAAATTTGTAAAGTAAATGTTTTTAAGTTTCTTGGTGTGATGCAATGGACGGCTTGGCCCGTGACGTCAGAACAGATTGCATGCCGGGAGAATCAGCTGTTTTTGCACATTCAATCGCTCGTTTGCCATAAGGCTCAATGCTTTAACATGTTTGTTAAATGATTAATACCGAACCGTGCAAACAAATGCTATATATTTAACATGTTATAGTACGACTAACAACAGTTCTTTGAAGGGATACAAAGTTTCACAATGTCCAGTGATTTGTAAATATAAATAATCACATCGAAAAGTCCGTCACTTGGCTTTCATGCTCGCAGTATTTTATTTACGTCTGTTTTATTACGTATTTATCAATTTAAACAAGTGTGCACAGTTTTTTGGCTAATTGTTATATTTAAAAAACAGTGTTACAGTGCAAATCACATACAGTACTATCACAAAATAATTTGTAGGCCTAGGCCTACTTCTTTTAGCCTCGCATAGGAATAGGCTTACGAGTAAGTTTATATATTTTTTAACAAATTCAAGGATTTTAAAGAAACCGTAGGCCCATTTATGAAATTAATTGTTGTATTTTGTTAGAATCACATATTTGTAGGAATCAATGTACGCTTCTAAATTTATTACTGCAAGTCAATGGGCATGTCCTATCTAGTGGTTTATGTTACCACTTGTTAGTAAATAAGAAATAACATCCCGAAGTCACTTACGAACATATTTAAATAGAGACGTTAGATTATACACTGTCGTGGTTTCGTGCTTTTTTTTTCCTTCCAATGTTGTGATAACTGCGAGACGAATTTGAGGTTTTACCATGAAGAACTAACCTAAGACTATTGGGGAAAAATTAATTTTTTAAATTAAAATAACTTGTGTAGTTTATTGATATTACGTTTGATTGGCTAGGTATTTTCTGGTCATACGTTCGTGTGGGTACACAAATTTCTATGAGCCTAAAGTAAAGTTTGGTTTCCTTGATAAAGATAGGCCTAAGCTTTTCGTTAATTTCTTGGAAATGTATGTTAATAACAAATATCCAAGCGAATTTCTCCAGAAAGTTCAAGTGCTGTTACAGTTCAATGAAACTAGTGCTATCAACCATCAAATGATATAGTTCCAGTTTTTTTTATATAGGCCTACTGTTAACCATGCTCCCATATGCATATAGGCCCACTTCGTTTTTCTGTAGCTTATAAATACTAACATTAATTGCCGGGTATTACATTTGCTTTAGGGAAGTGGTTAGTATGTCAACAATTTGTTACGACATTAATTAATAATTTCTAAGTGTAGACTAATGAAGCAAGATTCTTGCTGTATGGAAACTTGCATTGTGACAGCCTGTCGGGAGAAGGTACATTGTAGACCTACTCATTTTTAGAGTGTTTCTATTGATTTGTTGCATTTATTACAGAAGACAATGACAACCAACCTTGGCCTACTGGAAATACTGCCCGGTATAACAATTGTGTGTGTTTAGCATAAGAAATATGCAGCCAAATTATCTTCTCTTGTAAACAGTGACACAAATTGATTTAGCTATTTCGCTGTTTATTATTCAATATGATCTACGACATACGTATTTTAAAAACGTCTGCAGTTGCCTTATACTAAGAAACGGCAATTTTTCGACTGAGAGTGTATTAAAAGTTTTAATTAATGAATAGAAACTCGTCAACCCATATAATCATACACGTTTTCCGGCACCGTTTGTGCACAATCAGCTGTTACTACCCATTAATCAGTGCGCAAATGCTACTGGCAAAGCTGTCCATTCATCTACTTTTGACCTTACACTATCCATATTACCTGCCTATCATACCTGAATCAGAGCAACAGATCTCTTCATGCTGTATGGTATATGTGAGCCTTCACGAACCAATGTGTTGCGTCCAGGTTTTGTGCATATACACGCAGTCAAGCATATTTTCAGATTAATATTCACTTAAGCCGAGTATTCAGTTCCCTTAACTAAAAGTATTTCGTGGAGATGAAGACTTCTTTCAGATTCACAACACTGTAATTAGCAGATGTATACTCCTCCTGTCCTATCTCTCTCACTTCGTCCCTTAATTAAACATCCTGATCCAGTAAATACTTAAATTTTTATGGTCCACATCAGTACCATAAGTTTTCACAAAAAAATTACAACAAAAAGTGACTTAAAAACTCTTGTGGGAGCAATAACAAGAGAGCTCCCAGGAGGAAAAAATCTCAATCCTAACAAGAACACTGGCATGAGATATACCATCATTTCACACTAAATTAGAAGTTAAAACTGATTAGTCTGAAGTAGGTTGTCATTACTTATGGTTAGAGATGATGGTTTATCGTGGGAAAACTTGACTGTTTGCTGGGTTTCAACGTTCGTTCAGCTTAACAAAAGATGACTGGCTTTCGCTTGTACTTGGAGCTGTTACTCTATTTGCCTAAGCCAATAAGAAGCCCGCTAACTTAATATTTTATGCCTGTTATTGGTCTTCAGACAGCTACAGAATATCAGTGTTTTCAAGGCTATATTGGCGCAAAAAATATTTGCGATACACCATCACCTCTACTGAAGGTGCTTCTGAGCTACAGCCAAGTCAAAGACTCCTTCTCACACCTTTGACAATCAGTGCAGCTGTCATTGTGAGAGAAATAAACTCAGAAGCTCAGCAAATTCAATATGATTGTCAAATATAATAGGGTTACAAAACCTACTACTAATTTGTGCTGCGTTTAGCAACACAAGGAAGGTAAATGGGACATTCCTGAGATCATAGTGACTCAACTCTAATTAAATGAAAATCCACAACTAATTTAACGAAAGTATTCATATATTGCAAGCATAAAGTAAGTTACACAATTGAACATCGTATGGCACAATAATCAAGCGACACGGTCCTGAGCCGCAACAAAAGCGATTAACAGAGGCACGGTCAAACAGAGACAAAAAAATAAGGTAACTAACTCGGCATGCCGCTGACCGTACAAACCGTTAACGCGAATCAAAATTACAAGAATATTAACCTTTACTCGAGAAAATCTGTGACGTATAAAGACGTCGATAAACATTAAGATCGTGCAGGAAACAACCAAAGTAGAATCAACAAACTCTTACCATAATAAGACACGCTGATCGACTGCACGAGTGAGTCCCATATACGAGAAGGTTGGACAGACACGGAGCACAGCCAGGAGAAGATAGCAGCGGCTGAGCAGCCAACCGCGGCAGGCATGTAGGGAGAAAGGCAGGGGAGGGCGGCCAGAGGGAGCGGAACCTGAGCGTCGCCCAGAGGGCCCGAAGATCGCCAAAGGGAGTGTCCGAAACCAGACAGGAAACAGTTCAAGGCAGGCTCCACACTTGCTCGAAGCACTCATAGCACAGTTCTTAATATAAATGCAGGCACCCATAAGGGCTGGGCAAGCACCAGCACAAATTACAAACTCTCTTGAAAACTAACCTTTCTAAAGAAACATATTCCAGCCACATACTGGCAGTCCTTGCATGGCCCTGAGTCATGATGTCATTCCAGAGTGACCTTACAGTTTCCATCTTGTTATTGTAGATGGCTTCCAGACGAGCCCAGTACTGGAGGAGTACACAATCTTTATCTCCATTCAAACCAAAACCTGCAATCACAGAGTAATCACGGTACTACTAGAACTGAATGGATACTCAAAGTTATTAGGCGAACTCAGTATTTGTCTCAACTGCTGTACTAAATCACAAACATAAAAAACAAGAAAATTAATTCAACAGGGTTTCAAATTACAATTGCAGCACACCAAGCTGAGTCTGTTTGAAATCCTATTTTATTTAAATGACAATGTGTTTGAAAACAGTACACATTAATAAGAGTTCAAAACTATTTCAAGTACAATTTGGGTTTGTAAACCAAAATACAACCAACTTTAAAATTTTTTCCTGTTTCCCTTACGAAATTAAAAAAAAATTGTATTTAAATATTCCTAACTTTACTTCCTATACATTTTATTTTAAAGTGCAGGTTTAGTTACAAAGTACACAGAAACCCCAACTTTAACACACAGCTTTAGTTTATTAACGCTTTATAACAGAATGCCCATTATAAGTTTGCAAAATAAAAAAATACCGGCATAATACAATGAAGCAAACAAAGCAGGTATTTTCAAATGAGTGTGTATGTGTGGGTGTTGCGTTTTCATTTAGTACACCTCAAAATAATTTGCAACAAATATTAATACTCCAAACGTCATGGGACGGAAAGTGCAAAAGCATATCCAGCAAAAAATGAAGTTTTTTGTGTAACATTCTGTATGATTTTTGGATGCTTAAACCAAATTTAAACTTTGCCACATTCTAAAAGTAATATTGTTGCGTTTTGAGATAACTGCAAAAATGCTTCCTATCCCCGTCCACAGTTTTCTGCTCAAAACTTTACTAGAGAAAAATTTTGTATGGAAAACTAAGTGCAGTTAGATAAAATTCCCCACAAACTCTTTTCTCTTAGATACATAAAAATCCCCACAAACTCTTTTCTCTTAGATATTTATGAATGATTTAGGTGTTACATTTAAATGGAAGTTTCGTATACATATAAGTAGAGGTAAGTCAATTTTGCGTATTCATCTGGCAGCAGCGTAAACTTGTCAGTCCTATACACCCCTAGCCACAATTGATTATCTATTGGTTTATAACCGTACAACCAGGTAGCAAGCGATAGCACTTCACATTATTTTCTCATTTACTACTGGCTTGCAGTAGTCAAACGCGTTTCGTAACAGCCGCCAGCTAGTCACAGACACGACAATAAAGTATACATAATTGGCGTTCAACCTGACCTGGAATGTATCTGCGAAATTTACGTACCTCTACATATAAGACATGGCTGCTACGTAAAGAAAAACATTATTTTTTCTCATTGTGATCTTGACTGTCACAATAACACAAATTATTAAATTACAGTAGTTGATATTTATAACTGAATGTTTGGCACAGGATGATCCCGTCACTTACTGTTTACATTTTGTAAGCTTGTTTTTTCACGTGTACAGTGATTTTATTTTTTTATGGTAAAAGTAAAAAATCACAGTGGCAACAGTAGGACTTCAATTTACAAACATAAAGTATGGTATTGTAATATTTCAAGTGTCAGTAGATGTGTCAGTTCTATCTCATTATGATGTAGGTAATATTTCAAGTGTCATTAGCTGTGTCAGTTCTATCTCATTATGATGTGGACAGTTGTAGGAGATGATATACTGTATATACAAAAACATTCGGGTAAAGTCTATCCCATACATGAATTCCATATTTTCACAGCCCATGCTACTAATATTTGTAACACGTGCCAGAATAACACACCATTTAAAACAACCAGTTGTGATTGTATGGCCTGATGAAGCATTAGTGGCCGCCATGAACAACAAATAATTTAATTTCCATCGCCAATGTAAAAAATAATGTGTAGAATATGTAAAAAATAAGTAAGCACTTCGGAGGAACCGCAATATATTAACACAGCTCCGTATACAGCATTAGTCAGCTAACTATTTTATTTTATTCAAATTGTGTCATTTCTGTAACTGTTCCACAGACAATCACACTATTATGAGACGACCTGTATTGGCAACCAAAACAAAGGACGGCCATGTTGTGAACTGAGGCTTTTCATGTGTGTTCTTATAACGTGTTATTTTAATATTCTGTGCGTATATCAATACATTGCAATGCTGGAATTAAAAACCCATCCGGTAATTGCCAATAACAACAACAACGGGATATTAAAGACGTGTTTTGGAAGACGGGAACTGGAAAAACTTTCAGCCTTGATAACAACCGCTTGGCAGCTTGGCTTGGCATGTCTACTAAATGCATGTATCAGTCCAGAAAAAAGTACTACAGAAAAAAATAATATAAAGTTACCTACCATTTATTTTAACAGAATTGATAGGTAAACACAGTTCTTGTTGTAGGCCTATATTCTATATATAAACGTGTTTTTTTTTTTCAAGGCGCCGACTCAATACATTCTTTTTGTACAAACAAGTCCATGTTTAATTATTTTTTTTAGCGTGTAAGTTATACCATTTAATATCAAGTCCACATGAAATTTTGTGCTGTCAGCTGCAAAAATGTACCAATAATAATAAAAAAAAAAAAAGGACAGAAGATTTAGGCATGTGTATTTCCCTGGCATTAACGTGTAGGCCCTACTGATCTGGGCAATTAGGCCTAGCCATGTTTATATATAGTTACTTATGCTTAATTTTGATGTACGTATTATTTCCATTTAGGTTGTGAGAGTGCAAATTTTTGCTATGTAGGCTACAAGAAATATATTTACACATTTTTTTAAGTACTGTGATATATTGATGACAACACTAATATTAAATTTGTTCTAATTTAAGAGGTAGGCCATACCACGGAAGGTCTTCAGTTTGTTTTAACCAAATAAGCTACTAAAATTTTTTAGGTGTCAAGTAGAAATAAAAAAAAACTAGTAGTAACAATTACTATATAAGTTACCCATACAAGTTTATATTTGGTAATGCCCTTACATTTTTTAACAATTTTGAGCATACCAAGGAAAATATACGATAAATGATCTTAAATCTTGAAAGATTATATGTGTTACTGTAACATCTGTACAATAGGCTATTCATTACTGCAATGTGAAATAATTTTATATCAAAATAGCCACCTAACCCTAGTAAGATTAATTAATGTGCAGCCAATATTGAAAACAAATTACATATATTTCTGAGATCTAAAAGTAACCAAAAGAAATTCAAAACAAATTTTGGATTTTACTGCAATCATATACCTTAACTGTTGACATGTTTTGACTGTCAACTGGAAAGCACATGGTGGCAGAAGGATACATAATGTGTATCTCGGAATATTTTAACGGAAGAGAGTAATAATAAAACAGACTAAAAAGCATTTTCCTTGGCAACAAGCGTGGCAACCAGTTCAGCAGGAAATCGTAACGTCTTGAATGGCAGCTGTTAAGGTATCAGGTATCGTGTCAAAAATTCTTTATCAGGATGCGTGAAGGCAATACCTGATACCTTATAAGATAAAACCATGGAACTGGCCAGGCGGTGGGTCAGATTGTCATGTTAGAAACTACAGTATGCCGCGTTGGCATGGGCGTCATTTAGCAAGGAGGGGGGGGGGGGGCAAATTCCCCCTCCTGAATTTATAAGGATAAGTGTATAAAATTTGTTTGTGTATTTTGTTATTTACATAACACTAACGTAAGCACATAAACCAAAGTTTTATTATTAAAGTTTTCAATTTATAAATGCTCAATAAATAAAAAAGATGCAACAAGGTCACTGTCACCCCCCTTCCCCCAGAAAAATCTGAAATGACGCCCCCACGCATTGGAAAATTATGGCTGGTGATGTGGCCGATGTTCGAAGCCATTGGCTGTAGAGTTACAGCATTCACATTATTATAATCATAGTTCTCATAAAGCCTTCGTTTAATATTCTGCCATCAACACTGTTGAACGATTTTTGTATTTTTACAAAGAAAAGCTTTGGAATCCCAGTTGCCAATAAAGCTTTATATATAATTGCATAATTTTCAAAGTTAGTTGTAGTATTACTATAGACCACGGCCGTAGAAGAACAGGTCTGGACACTCGCCTGGATATTTGACCCCCTTGTTGTTTGGCTGTAGTTCACCAAGTTACCGAGAATATTGTGTTTTATTAGCGCTGATGTTACGGCGGTCGGACTAAACTCCGCCCACTTCCTTTCCGCTAAGATAAACAATTTATCAAAACGTATTTTTTATCAATTTATGAAA
>PNEQ01049828.1:0-10561 GCA_003012365.1 Medauroidea extradentata
TAGATATTTCATCATGTTTCGGACGTTCTGGCTGTCACGTCGGCCGCCCTCGAAGGGTTAAGACGCAGTTGGGACAGGTATCTATGACGTAGGTTAGGCGGGTTTCCCACTATGAGCCACCCGGGCTTTGAGTCATCGGCCAGCCCTCAAGGTGTTACGAAACAGCCGCCGACCACTGGCCTCCAGGAACATGGCACGCTACAATAACTTACATGAACAGCGCTGCAGTCAAAATGAACTGTTAAAAACATAGAGCAAAGTTACAACGAGACCTTCCTACAGGTAATAATATAACCGGTCTATGTTAGGTTGAGTTAAGCTGCGCAGAACTGCCATCATGGCACGTTGGAGTTAAACCTCAGTATAAGAACCGTCATAAGGAAAAAATCATGTTAAGTAAATTAGCGCGTGGAAGTATTAGTAAACGTACCTAGAATACATTGAACACGCATTCAACATACGCATGAATAACTTACACAGTTATGAGAGATGGGAAACAGAAAAATAGAGGTAGAAGAAAGACAGCCCACTCTAACACCCCCCATCACTAAAACCGTTACGGCATTCTGTACTTTGTGACAATGTGATACAGTAAAGGAACTTACACTTACACACTGGGTCTGCCCTGGGTTGTCCGTAAAATAATAATCGCACTAAGGGAACGTTTCATCGTGTGAGATCTGTGTGCATCTGGAGCGGCATTAGCAAATATAAAAGGACGATCTTTTACACGACCGCATTAGATTTCTGTCTGACCTCATGCTGGACCATGTAACATATGGACTAAAGCTTTGTTTTTTTTAAATTTAATTACTTATTTTTGAACCCCCGCAGTATAAGTAGTTTACGTGTAAAATTGAGTGTTGTTTATATTTTAATAGTATTAAGGTTATTGCTTTTATTGTTATTGATGGTTAATTAATTTTATTATTATTTTAATGTGTCCAGTCTGACACCAATTTGAGTTTTGAGGTTTAAGTTCGTTTTAGTAATTTTCGTAGTTTTATGTGATTCCGATAATTTTTTTTTATTTTAAATTTTATTTTGGTTGAATTTATTAATTCAGTGACTAGTTTAGGATTCTAGAAAGCACCCTAGGGAGATTTTTGAGAGTTAGCGACGCCGAGAGCAATGTTTTGTTTTGGCAAAAATTTTAAAATTTATGTTTTACATTGTTGAAGTGAAGCGAGTTTTTTTAGCTGTCTTACAGTAATACAGATTTTAAGGAAGAGTGTCGTTGATGTGACGACTCCGCTTAGATAATTTAATTTTGCATCTAAAGTCCAACTTCAAGAGTTGATACAGGCGTTAAATGGTAGGCCGAAGACGCGGCGCGAGGACGTTGTGGCCGGAAGAGCGCCTGGACGATAATTGTGGTATTAATTAATCTGTAGTGAGGTGTGTACTACCGCGAGCTACCGCGGAGGCCAATGAACTTTATTGCGTCGAGGCCTCAGAGTGAGCTGGGTCTCGCTTTAGGGAAGACATCTCAACAGTTTCCCTCGATACGTGTCATCTGGAGCAACAGAAGACTGCAGGGAGCCACGCCGCATTTCGCATCGTAGGACCAAAACAGCTAAGTGCCGACAACAATCTCGATAGCGTTATGCTAAGCTTTGTAGTAATACCTCGGCCAGTAAGCATATCATATTTGCATTTCAATTATAATTGCGGAACATTCCTTTAATTAACTATGGTGCTTTCTACGTCAGTCTCTTTATTTTCACACTCATATTTAAACCTGTAATGAAGGGTCTTTCATGCTCTTACGCAAGAGTTAGCCTGGACGAGTCTGTCACGCCCTGAGAGGTGTAGGTATTTTGAAATGTTCACTTATTAGATTTGCGCAATGTATTACAAAATTCATAAATTTAGTCGCATCCCTGAGAATCTCTTTCATGTCACTGAAATTCTATATTTAAATAAAATTACACGAACCATCTTGACGAGAGTATTTATGGCAGTAGAGTTGTGTTAGTCAGTAACATCAGGTAGTTCCTGTGCACGAGTATCACCGCTGACGCCGATGGTAAGGTAAGATTAAGGTGTCCGCCTGTAGGTGCACAGATCCACACATTGTTTTCAATTATAAAGTTCCTGCGACGCTGTATACGGCGTTACGTACTGATGGTGTCGCCGTGTATACACTTGTTGCAACCATACATCTGCTTATACACTGTAAATATATTTATTAACTTACCACATCGATGTATAAGCGTGTTACCATACACCAACAGTAACATTTTTATAGATTTTGTTTTGGAAACAGTCTAATGAAAACTAGGCTTCTATATTAACAATGCTCAACAGATTCTCTGTTTAAAAGCTGAAGTATGAAAGTGTTCCATACTTTTTGTTCGGGTGAAAAACGTACAGTTCTCTTTACGAAGTTTTTTACAGTGCACCCACTCGCGGGGTAGTGCGACAGAGCAACAAAATAGCAGGTTTCGTCTGAAAAATTTATCGCCCCAAGAAACGGTTCATTTGACTTGCTCTTTAGAGCGGTAATTTGTGTCAACTCTCCTATGCTGTACGAATTTATTCCAATTCAACGAATGCTCGTAGGGCGCTGCGATTTCATGTCAGTTAAGTATATATTTGTAAATATAATTTTCGTTTGTTACTTAAAATATAGAAACATATTCCTTTATATAAATCAACCAGCTAGGTTTTTATTTGTACGTGATCATAATTTTAAAAATGTATTAAAATACAGAATAACCATCTGCAGTAAAATGTTTTAAGAAGTTGCTTGAAACAATCATAAATTCGGTATCTACGCCTATATACTAATTTCCTAACTTTCAAAATATTCTAGCAAAATTGCAGAATACTTTCTATCTGCGTATATCGTAAAATTTGCTAGGTGATGGAATGAGAAAAAAATTGAAAGCGGGGTTGCTAGAAATATTTTATGTCTGTATTTTACTGAGTACAGACGTCATTAGTTTGCCTGAGTTAACAACTAGAGGCATTGAAAACCGCTCTGTCATGTTGGAAGAAGGAACGTGTTCGATCAAAGTAGCTGCAGATAAAAAGATTTTCAAGTGCGGTTACCAGTTCCTCCCAACATTCCCAGTGACCAGCAAGAATTTATTGATTTATACCGCAGCAGGTGCCGTTTTATCTGCATCCCGATGTTACTTGTTAAACGAGCTGGCTAATCTCAAATGTATAAGAATCGTATTTGATCGGCGGATTTTCTGGAGGATCTTCCGTTTTCCTTGCCGATTCATTTTGGCGCTCCTCTTTATATTCCTGAAGTCACCTACACCACCGCTGAGGACTTCATGCTAAACACTGACACAAGTGTCTCAATTTCACTTCACTCGAAGAAACGAAAGAAGAAAGAAATCATTACAAACTGGGTTGACAGTCCGTTAAGGGTTTATCCTCATCATATAATTTTAATGTAGAACACTTTGACAGAAGTGTTTAAGTTGTATAAACTATGTATCCACTGGACTAATTAAAATGTTATGGATGTCTGTTAGCTGAACAACTTTACAACCTTACCTAGAAAGTTGATTCTGAAGGTGCACTAGCAGTGTAATAAATTATTTGAAATAATCTAGAACAGAATTTAGGAAAACATGACAACATTCTTCTCTGCCATAAAATCTGTGCTAGACAAGATGCAACTTGTGACAAGCGTGTACGTATAAAATTTCTCGTGTAATCCATTTACCCACTTAAGGCCTGGTATGAAGCCATTTAGATTAAATGATACGATCACGAGGCTTACTCGGTAACACTGTAATAATGATTCAGTTTAGACTGATTTACGCGATTCCTTGTGTATGAGTACAGCATGTTTTTCGATTATTTATCCACCAAACGGACTGTTCCAACAGGATACTTTTTATGTGTAAGAAGGTTGAATGCATTTCGTACGTACTCTTGAGGAAAAGAACTGCTGTCAGGAGAGACGAAGTACAAAATACAATTAGCTGTTTTTTTGGACACGTAGGAGTTACTTTTAGGACACATGGGGTGTTTCTGGGATATTTCGTCACATACATTTTTTATGTGCGTCAACTGTGGAATACATATGGTATTTATTTTCATGTTCAAACAATTTATTTATAATTACAGACAAGCAAACTGCTTTACTCAGGGCTGCCATGTTTTCAGATTGGAAAATTACTTTTGACAAAAGATAAATAACACTGTTGTAATTGATCGGAGTATACTGTAGATGGACGTGGAAACAAGATTCTACAAGTAGCATTGGCCAATTTCTAATTTGTAGAAAAATTAATGCATGAACATAAGATCAGGCGATTAGATATCTTATGGCGCGTACATAAATTACTTGCTCAGGACGACTTCAAACTGGGGATATTTCTCCTCGAAAATAGGGATGTATGTCGATTGGTGGTAACAAGTTAATTTCGCAACTACGTAGAAAGTTAAATAACATCCCTACCTCCACAAGGTGCATGTGCCATATGTGTCAAGTTTGGGTCTAGCCAAGTTAGTTTCTGAAAACACTTTTAAATGTTCCGGTCGAGTACAAAACTGAGACAATACCATAAACGTAATACGACCGACAGTCATGCTACATGCATTAATAACCGAGTGTAAATCAGAGGCTGTAACTAGTTTTTAATACAATGCCTTCTTTAGTGTAGAATGTACGGAAAATTACGTGAATTCAGAATTTTGCTTTTATATGTTTAAATTTGCCCTGTGATTGTAGATACGACGCATACATCTCATGACTTTCAGTACAGAATTTCGCCGCGCTTTTCCAAATTACATGTTGAGACTCAAGCAAAAAATTTAAACCTAAAATTACTTAAAATATGACCTTGTGAACAGAATGAAATAAAATGAATGCCTGTAGGAATAAACGTATGTCATGAAATTTAACTTTATTTTGAATGGACAGAAAATAATTTTTGTTGGAAAAAAGGGAAGAAGCAGTTGGACAGTGTGGAGTATAAAAAGTGAAACGTGCCGCACGACTGATTTCAAACTCTCTTTTATGATTGCTTAAAATTTCCCTTCTTTACTAGCAAGGTATTACATAAACACAACATCAGCCTGCGTACTCTGCGAGCCGGATAAATCACGCTCCGTTGATGTTTTATAAATAATGAACACTAACGTAGTCATGTATAAAAATTACTTTTTTACTCTGACTTATCTACAAAACCATTCGTTCAAAAAAGGTTCTGAAAGTAGAACTTGGGAGAAGCAATATGAAAGTAAAATGTGTTGTAGGCTGACTCATATCTTACCCGCACTACACTACTTCAAAATGACACCGATGCCCGATTATTGCTTGGGTTACAGGTTAAAATCCATATATTGACATTACAATTTTATAGCTAACAATATGTGGGCCTTCACACCTGAAAATTAATGTTCGCACAAAAAACCCGTAGTCTACTCCACAACAGAAATCAGTTAACTTAACTTGGTAATAACTTATAAAACTGAAATAGTCTTATTTAATCTGTAGTTTGTACTTAGAGAGCTAATATATGAGAACGAGGTAAGAGAAAGAGAGGATGAGAGAGAGAGAGAGAGAGAGAGAGAGAGAGACCGCGCGCTGCAAGGCATAAATGCATTGCTCTTTCCCAAAATGAAGTACACAAAGTACTATAAACTCTTAATTAGATGCTCCAAACTTGCTAACATCAATCTGACATATACAAACTCCCCTTCTTTGTCATGCCCGTCTAGAGCATTGTTCCACTCCACAAGATCCGTCTGCTTTGGGGGAATGAAAACTCTTCCCATCTCCTAGAGCTTTTTCATGTCGTTAATTAACAGTATTGTTCCTAAGCTTGCCACAAAAATACCCTTTTTAGGTCGGGAAAAATAGGCAAACTTTTAACATATTTACGTGACTTGTCTTCATACTCTCAAATATTGATAATCTTATAACTATTCACTAAATTTTTTCTGACTTATTTTTTACATAAACTGTGGCAAATGACCACAGTAATAATTGACGATTTGCACTACAAATAATAATTTTACCATTATAAATTATATGAGTATTATCTTAAAGTATTAACATTATTTTAGACAACCTTAAATTTTCTTGGCAATAGCATTTCCAATTTAAATACAAATGTTTTCTAACAAGCGCAAAATAACCACAGAAACTAAAATCTCCTCATATGACTGAACTCATAACCTGCATACTATCCAGGTCAAGGAAAGGAAAAAGAAGACCAATAATCGGAAATAATTAGGTAAAAGATGAGTTTTGGACCGTTGTTAGAACACTACTGAAGGTGTTTTACCCTTAAGACTCCTCCCATACCCCTGGGCTACCGCCCTAACGCCCCCTCAAAGTACAGAAATGCAGTTACTTGGTTACATGCCAGTATCTTCGTACCTAATTTTCAAAAACAGTTGACAATTGAACAATTTTGTAGTTTTGTTCTTTATTGTGCAGTGCCATCGCTAAAACGGGTGATTTTGCCGAAACATTACGAAATACGTGTCAAATAGTCCATTTTAACGTACCACATGAATAAATTTTGTCCCGACAAAGTTTTTATATGGACAGAAAAGCTGTAATTTTGCTCAAATAAAATCTGTATCTCATTATAAATGCTTCAAACCGATGTCCTATTTGTAGCTTTTCGACACGTGATTCTCTGTCGAGGCGACACGGACACAGTTTGCCGCCTGAGTAATTCCTTACCCCTCCACACGGATGATGCACAACAATGGAAACAATTGCCATTATCGCCATAAATATCAGTTATCATGATGCTGCTAGAGCTACTAGACGTAAATTGTACTTCGGTCGTGATTAGTTTACCGTGTGGAGACCGTATCTGTTAGTGCCAGTGGAAACTTTTTTATATTTTTCTGTGAGTAACTGGTTAACATTTTCAATTATGTTGATGTCTTAAAGACGTTGAAGTCTGCCCATCTCTACGTGCAGAAAACGATTAAACTTCATATTTCTCTGAAAAATAACTACAATTGTATGTAATTTAATGTGTAATTAACTATTCTTGCGTCCTATTATGAAAGCTGGCGGAGGATTGATTCATGGTAGATATATTACAGACAGTTCCTTATCGAAATTAATTTTTGGAACAATTTTGACGAAAACACAGACATTGTTAAAGGAAACGACGTTTTTGAGTAATAAAAAGAACAATAAAAGAATGATAGCATCATTTATCTCATACCTTCATATTAAAAGAGGAATTGAAACGTTAAGAGTGAGTGATAGCCATCATCTTGAATTTTTGTATCCCGCTACGTGGCAAAAAATTTCAGTTTTCACCTACTTCTTTTAAGGAGTTTGTATATAATGCTGAGAGACCATGCATAGTAACGGTCAAACCATACATTGATAGATTTGTAGAACACACTTTTTTGCCTTGCACAGAAGCGTCTACCTGTTATGACTATGGAAAATATTCCTAACGCGTATTCGGGTAAAGTGCCTAGTAAATCTTTGAAAATTAATGACATACAAAAAGTATATGCATACATAAATCACAGGTTAGACTCTAAGTACTTTTATGACGAGATATTGTCTTGAATCAGGGAGTAACTAAAACGGTGCTATTCAGCCAGGTCCATTATTACAATGTAAATGGAAACTTTTCTGTTATGTATATTTTAGGCCCTATGCATTCCCACCGTGTGTTGTAGTGCTGTTGTGAACTATTAAAAATGGTTAACACTAGTGGCTTCGCTACACGGAGAGTTATAGTGACGAATAAATAAGTGAATGAAATATGTTCTACAAGTTTATATAAAGTTATTTGTAAATTCTTCACAATTGTTAAGTTTGGAAGAGGCGGTGTTTATAGAGTGTATTATAGTTAAATAACTAGAATGGATTAACTAGAGGCCTAATCGGAGCTGACGTTCCCACCTCGTTCAGGCGAAGGCTGTGTGGTTGTAGTCGACTAGCGGCGAACGGCACGTCTAGGGACTCGAACCAGTGACCTTCTCCCTGGCACGTGGGGCTGTTGGCGGCACATATTGTCTGCTCTCCTTCACTAATAAGCAGCTTAATGCTCACCAGTGTGCCGGACGCCGTGGTCGTAGTAGGAGAGGTCCACGTCGGCTGGGTCCTCGCTTGTCTCGAACCAAGACCTCTTGGTCCCGTCGCCGCTCGAGACAGACCCTCGCGCCTCTCGTCGGTAACCTTCCACCACTCTTCGCGCCCCCACCTCTTGTCACCTTTTTCCAGCCTTTTGATTGGTCCCTTATGACGTTAAGGGTAGAGCCTTCTCAGCTGCAATTGCGATTTCCCCATGCCAAAACAGTCCCAATTATTTCCCCGATGTAATAGCATTTCAAGCAGCTCGGTGTTGCGTTGCCCCGCCGGTCGTTTACAGTTTTGTGTTTACAAAACTCCCCTGGCCGCATTCTTCTGTCACCGAGGCGCTGTCGGGTTGAGAAATCATAACATCACCCCCAAGATTACGCTGGACGAGAAGTCCCTTTCTCATCGGGGATGATGCTGGGATGAAAGTAAGATGTAGTAGAGAAAAATTTAGAGTTCTTAACAGTAGGTGTGCATTGAAGTCCACCCCTGTGTGTCAGGCGATCCGCTTGACAGGTGGAATAATGGGTGAAAAGGATGTTTTCTTCTTAAATTTTTTTTTGTAAAGGAAACTGTGGTAATTATAAATGTTGGATTTCTATCTTCTTTCTTCTTCAGTAGTTATGTACTCGCTGCATTACCGGAAAGATAAAGGTGGTGGGGCTGGCTGTGGTTTCTCGCAGCTATCTTCTATGTATGGTGGTGGGAATTAAGGGCATCGGTTTTGTCGGTGAGAATATGTAAGAAGGAATTTGGGTTATAGGTTAGAAAGGATGCGTTAACATTTTTGCATTGAACATAACTTATAAAACCTAATAGTTTTTTTCTAATATTGAAAGTAATGGTATAACTAATTACTGAACTTAAGTTGTATTATTTTGCGTACATGGTTAGTTTATATTTACCTTGTTTTGTTACCTCCTCATTCTTTTGCTTTAGCTATCCTTGCTGCAATTGCGATTTCCCCATGCCGAAACAGTCCCAATTATTTCCCCGACGTAATGGAATTTCAAGCAGCTCGGTGTTGCGTTGCTCCGCCGGCCGTTTATAGTTTTGTGTTTACAAAACTCCCCTGGCCGCATTCTTCTGTTACCGAGGGGCTGTCGGGTTGGGAAATCATAACAGTGCACGTAAACGTGTTACAAACATGGACAACGTAACTGTCTTCTCTTGTTATGTCAATTTTTTTAACTTATATGCCTAGGATGATTTGAGGCTTAAAATAATCCTCCAATAGACAACGTCCACAGCACTATGTTCTGTTATTGTTATATGTTTAAACATTATATTCTTTGTACCTATTAATATGACTGTTTGTTGTTTTTTTCTCAATATGTTCAAATTATAGACCTACTAAAACACATCAACATAATATTGGCGTCGTCTATTATGGAGAACTACGTTAAATGGAGCTATGTAATTTTTTAAATTGTGTTATAAATCTGACAGAATTTGATTTTATCAACATGTTGTGCTGTCTACTTATGTGTTTGGTATGCCTATAACAACATGACAAAGAATACTTTGTTACACAGAATATATTTCTGTTGAACATGTTTTTTTTTTGTTCTCCTGAAAAGTCACATATTTCGACTTAGTCCCTTTGAACATTGGAGGATTCAATTGTAGTTAAGAAAATAGCAAGAACTTTCTAACTGCAATTCAATCTGTAACAACAGCAACGACAGAAATATATTCACGATATCTAAAATTCTATCAATATGTATTCTATTCTGCAGTTAGGTTAAACTTCCAAAAATGTACCCAGAAGAGAAGAATGACACAAAATAAAAAAAATTCAAGATGGTGACTATCACTCACTGTTACGGCTATTGGTGCATGGGAAACAAGCACGGTAAACTCTATGTGGGATGTTATGTTTTGAAATAAGACGAATTAAGAAAAAAGGATGACCGAAATATTTTTGAAAAATATTTCAATAAATCTAAGATAAAGTTTGCAGTTGTGTTATTAAGCAAAACTAAATAACGTGCGACAGGTGAAGCCTTAACAACACGAATAAAAAGTCGCACAGTTTTTCTAACTGAAAAAGAAATACGTATTAATTACATATAATTATATAACCAAACAAAATTTAAACGAATTAATTTTTTTATAGTTACTGCTTGTCTATATAATAAAAATAATAGTTGTAAGTAACGATAACGAAGTAAACCTTTAATTGGAAATTGTTACTGTATTCTAAATCTTTAGGTTTTCAATACACATAATAAAAATATTAATTGCGTGATATTGATAACTGGCTTTTTTTTAGGCGAACATTGAATGTACATAGTTTGAAAATTTTTTCGGAGAAAGTTAAGGGCGTTCAAGTGGGGAAAAATTCATAATTTTATATTAGTATAAAATAGTGTAGGTTTTGTAGACATTACTGAAGAGTACATTTACCTCTAACGAAAAAAAATTAGCTCAGCCAGTTTTCCCGTAATGTCACTTCAAAGTCAAAATTTGCATAATTTTACTTCATACAAAACTTGAAAACCAGTAAATATAATG
>PNEQ01049830.1:0-23817 GCA_003012365.1 Medauroidea extradentata
ACTCAAGTAGGAGAGAGACGGATGTCGAACGCTGCCGAACGCAAAGGCCGATTGTACTTCTTTGTCGCTTGTTCCGCGCTCTCGCTTGCACTTCAAGCCTTACATGGAACGCCTCAGAGCGAGGTAACGCCGCATGAGTCATGTTTTTTCGTGCGTGCAGCCGGCTCTATCGAATTATAAGACGTTGTCACGTCAAAATGTAGCATTACAGTTTTCTACTACATCAAAATATATTGATTAGCTACATGATAAAAAAGGTTAAATAATGGCAACTCAAATGCCAAGATCTGCCAAAAAGGCAGGAACACCAAACACACTCATCTTGACGATACGGTAGTTGACGGCAAAGTCTTAAGAAAATCAACAGAAGAAGCTGCAGAAACGTTGAACAAAAGAGCATCGAAAATGGTTAGCAACAGTACCAACATCGGCAAAGTGCGCATTGAAGCACAGTAGCATGCGACGATCACATGAACAGAATCGCTAAACTGCATCGAAATCACGCGGTGAAACACAGAAATCACGCACTGCAACGACAGCAGCACGTGGCATGAAGACGGAAGTACGACAGAACAACTGACAGAGGAACGTAAAGCTCAGCAGCTACTATCCTGCTAAGAAAAAACACTGTAGCGCGACTAGTGTAGGCTCGAAGTAATGTAGCAAGAAAAAGTAGCTTTAATTGAAAGTGTACTTTCTGAAATATTGTTAATAAAATTAAATTACTCAAAAAACACTTATTATTGTTACTATAATATTAAACAAGTTAACAACAACACAAAAAATATAATTTGCCTGAATTTAGGAATCATAAATAATAAAAAATTTAAAATGTATATTATTTAAGTCATGTCATATTTGATACGGCACACACTTCTGCCCTGAAAGGAGACGTTAGCGTCGACAAAAATAAAGGAAACATTTTTAACATGAAAAACTGAAAAACACCTAAAGTAAACACGTAGGTAGATATAAATGTGTTACTGATAATAATAAACAAACACCAAAATTAATGAAAATAAAAAAATAATATTTTATGAATAAATTCAACAATGATAATAAGTATCAACATAGAATGTGAAACATGTGAAGAAGAAATAGGAAGAGTTTTAAATTTACTAAAATATAAACAAACAGTAGCTTGCAAGTGTAGCTGACAACACGAAACAGAGTGGAGGTAACAAGTACCCAGGACAACAAAATCCACAAAGGGACAAAACAGGGTGTCAAGAAACTTCCCACAACCCCAAACAAACGAAAAGGAGAAACAAAACGTGAAGGGAAACGAAATGCCTAAATCACGACTCCTTCAAACAAACTTACAAACTAATATGTACAAAGAAACTTAAACCTAGTACTGCAGTTTTTTCGGCAGCGCACACACCAAAAGAAAGGCAATGTCCAAGTGTCCAGGAGCAAACCTACTAAGAGGCAAACAAAACATGTGAAGAGGCACTGCAGTCCCTCAAACACATGACTCCATACAAAAGACACAAAACAAAAGGACAAAAACCCAACAAAACTGGCACAAGTCCAGCAGAAAGTCCTGACTGTCACTCGCTAGGCTAGCCAAAAGTGTGTGTTCAGTGCTGCTGGCAGGTGATCAATCCACCAACAACAAAAAAACAACCACACCAGACAAATTCCACACTGAAAAGAACTGAAAACCCACAGAACAAGACAGCCAAAATTTACTGGCAACAAACAAGATTAAAAGAAATAGTAAAAATCAAATTAATAAACAGCGAAGAGATTAAGTTGCCACAAAGTATGGTCACTAATGAAACGACAAAGTCCCATACCAAAATCATTCCATAAGTGAACCACACTAAAAGAGAAGAAAGAGACAGAAAGTAAAATATGATCCAACAATATAAAAAAAAATTCTTTATAGAAGACCAAAACTATCGCAATGTATATGACGTCTCAAGGAGAAGACAACACGAAGTGACTGCGTCCCATACCACAACTACACAAAACGTGCTCACAACACACATGAAAAACACGAGTACCGAAGTACCGAAAACATGAAGCCAAAACCCAAAAACAAAAAGACACAAAATTTAAGTTAAATTGCCAAAATTTTAGCATAAGATAAAAAATATTAGGTATTACAAATTAATTTAAAATCATGAATAAAAAAATTAATTTATTAAATATTACTCATAAGAATGGAAAATTTCATTAAATTTCAATGCAAATTATTAATTAAGTTTTGTTTTAAACGTGTAGATAAAATGTAAATTAAATGTGTGTAAATATTTATTGCTTTCAAAACAACAGTAAATAAACTAAGTGTATTAAAGAAAACAAAATATGATGCTAAAATTTTGTCAAAATTAGCAAGACAAAAACAAAAGGATAAGACACTACCTTAAAGAGACAACAAACCCCGGTACCACATAGCGGCAACCGAGCAGGAAGCCAGCTACACCAATACCACCAGAGGCAGCTGAAACAGTGTGCCACTGCAGGGTTCACACTGGGGAAAAAAGCAGCTACTCCAGGTAGATCAGTGCAACCAACCAAGCCACCCAAGAAGCACCATGAAGCACCAGAACTGTCAACAAAAACAACAAGTATATAGGCCTATGCTTTTGAAAGAAAACCTGGAATAAAGAATCAGATTAAAACCATCACATTAAATGTTAAAATAGAAGACAATAGAAAATTAAGCAAGGTCAAAACTATTCAAGCAATTCCTATGACCCTAAACAGACAGCAAAACATACAATAGACAAATAGGATTTAAATAAGTTAGGTAACACAAAACACTGAAATATTAAAAATATAATCAAATAAAGAAATATTCTAAATTGAATGTAGCCAAGTACCATATATTGCGAATCTTTATATAATAATGATAAATAATATGATGTTTGTATATTTTATGTACGTATGCGTGACAGCACTTAAAAACGTTAAGTATTAAGTTCTAAGTTAAAGTGTTACGTTTATTTATATGTGTATTTCTCGCGACCTGCTTTAGCTTATCCCTTGACCTTCAAATCAGGTGGTAATGTGACGTCGTGTGGTGTGACCTTGCACATCGGTATTTGGAGTCGTTTCTTTTCGTATTGTGATGTGACGAAGCCTGATGATGAATGTCCTGGTAAACACAAATTTTCGCAGCGCTTTAGATTCTACGGACGGAAACTTAGGCAATATCATTTGAAAAATGTGTTTTCACAATTCCTTTCTTTTTAACTAATGTTTGTCCGCGACATAAGTTAAACAATCACTCAGCAGTTACAACAATACATATTTTTTTCTGACGTTACAGCCAGTCCACCAGGGCTTAGTGCTTCAATCCATCCTTCAGAAAAAGTACTGCAATGAATATTTTCAAATAATTGCAAAATAGTACAAAATACTAATTTATAAAAAATTTAATATTTCACTACCATTTGAAGTTGATGAAACAGAATCATATAAAACATTTGTTGGAAAATTTAGTTACATATCCAGCGCTGTATCTCGGCACTTCTTTATCTTGTACTGAAATTTCAGCCAAACCCTTGTCATTCACAGATGTTTCACTATTGTCTATGTCACGGTTTACACTCACAATGTCTCTGTTTCGGCATTTTTAACCACACTGACAAACATCAGACTAGTTAGAAATGGTTGATTTTTTTTAAATTCGGTAATAACAGCAGATGAACAGGATTTCGGTATTTAATTTCATAACACAAGCATTCTCGTTCATTACTGGAAATCTGTTGGTGTTGGATTGTCATATGTGTATCCAATATTCCGTATTCTAGAGAACATATTTTCTAATTTATGCAACTTGTCATAATAAACTACTGCATTTCAGTTTTTAGCAAGTAGCTATACATTTCAATGAATGATAACATGGAAATCAAAATACATTTTTGGAATGGCATTATCACTTTTTTTGGAAATTCTCATTTCTACAGCAACACTTTTCATTTAATTAAAACTGCTAATCTGTTGCTCTGAATGCACACCAAATGCGCTGTGCCAAGAATTTTTTTAGTCATTAAGAAATCTTGAATTCCAAATATAAGTGTTGCCATATCGTGAGAAAATAACTACATGGCATATTTTACTTTTTGACGTACACTTTTCTGGCCATTGCTACTTATACCGTTCTGTAAGGTCCTAACTCTCGATATTATGTTTGTCGTAGCAAAGTCGAGAGCAGATATTAATTTCATTGAACGAGAAAAGCGTCGAATTTTCCAGTGAACTAATCGTTTTCGATTTTTTTTTTCAAGTCAGGTTGACACAAGTTCCTTGTACATTTCCTCAGAGTAAACAATCCAGGTAACGAAATCCCAACTGTTTCAAAGGTAAATATACACTTTCCGGGAAACTGAACACAATGTTATTGTTGCTGCAATGTCACTGTCTTTGCATCTTGCTTGTCCTTTTTTCAGATGTCAATCTATTTGCTGAACTGTGAAAACAGTTTCTAAGATTTTATGTACCTGAGTCTTAATGGGTTTAGGACAACGTTTATGATAAATTTTTAAATTCAACAACTTTTGCATTAGCTGCGCGCATTTAGTTTTCATTTTCTTCTGCTGCATCTTTGTCATAAAATTCTTACTGTTGTGCGTATGTCTTATTTTTAAGAAATGAAACTTCTTGCTGTAAATTTGTAACTAAGTACTGATACTAATTGCATGTGGCGGTGGGCACGTTTAACCTTTCATGTATGATTATGCTAAGATGGACGCTGGAAAAAATTTTCAGAAAATAATTGAGGCAATGAAAAATTAACGCCGACATTGAGAGAAATTTTGAATGAGCTAGCCTTATCAGGCTAGGCAAAGACAGTATGCTATATTAACAGTCAATTCATAGCTCTCGATATGTAAAAAATAATAATTTCAAAAAAAAATTAATATGTACTACCTTGTTAATATATAGAGCCGGGCCTATTCGCAATGAGGAGAAAGACAAAAACATGACAAACTGACCGCATTATTTTGCTCTACGCTACATTAGCCAGGCACAGGCAAGACCGCGCGGACTGATCTTGTGACGTCACGCCATTCTTCCTCGGGTACCGTTAGCCAGAGGGGTCGGTTTCTAGAAAGAAATGGATCGATTTATGGACAAATTGCAAGAAAAGGTTTTTTACGTCAAAATTTGCAGAAAAATTCGTAGAATAACATATCCAAAATCCACCGAAATCCACATTCCGGTATTTACTTTTTTTCCAGAATTTGTCCCGAAAAAAATGCGAAAAAAATTAATCTTACGAGAAAACATGTAGGGAGAAAAATTAAAGAGCATATAACATACCCAAAATTCACGAAAATCCGCTTAAAACTTCTTCTTTTTCCGGAATTCTTCCCCGAAAAATATTAAATAATGAAAAAAAAAAAAAAAATCGAAAACAGCGCACTTTACAGCAAAATATTTCAGATCAGTAGGTAAAGTGCACAGTTTTTCCCGTAAAACATTCTAATTTTGTACTAATTCGCATAAAATCCGATTTGTGTTTTTCAGAATTTGTCCCGAAACAGCCATAATTAGAGAAGGTGATTCATCGCGGTAAAAGTTGACTGTTAGGCTTCAATGTAATGTATTAATTTCTGATGCTTTGATTTTGTTACTGTTGAGTCCCTATTTAACTGGGCCAGTGACAGACCTTGTGCACTAATACTTGACGTCTGTGATTCGTCTGTAAACAACTAGACCGTGCTATATAACTATCGGCCAATAATGCATGACGCAGGACGCTACACTTATTTACAGGCCCTTGCCTATTCTCATGACTACATTGTTTGAAAAGAGTTCCTTACTAAACGGAATAATTAGTTTGCCTTTTAAGAACTCGTATGAGTAACATAAGATTGTATGCAGTGTATGTGGCACTATTTTAAAATAAACTTCCAAAGTTCCGCGTGACTGCATCGGAGCACTGGAAAATTTAATCAAACAAATTGGTTTTATATAAAACAAACAAAATGAATAGAATCAATAAGGCCTACAGGAAATGCTTTTTTCGCCGAGGAAAATAATAAATACCTCCATCTTAAATTTACCAGAATAAAATACTAATAAATTGTGTGTATAACATTTGTATAAAGAAAAAAGGCATTTAAGGGCATTTAAAGGTTATAGGTACATAACTACTTATTGCCTTAATTAGAATTAGTTCTGAAAAGGAATTTGTGATAGATTTAATTCAAATGGACGGGGAGTGTGCGTGTGTGTTTATATATATATATATAAGTAGTGTAGTATAGCCGATTTTAAAACAATACTTCGTTTGCTGGGGATACATCGTGTTGTACATCGCGACGTATAGATCCCTTGTACTAACATAATTTTAATTATACTTTCGGTTCCTGTTATCTATCCTTCTACTGTAATAACGTTTGTCGATCTCTACAATGTAAAGACATGTTAGCATCTTGGCGAACCACACATACGACCACCGTTTTTTTTCCTTCATTGTAACTTAAACTTTGATGTAATTGTGCCATGAAAAATAAAATTCGACATAGGGAAACCTACTGCATATAGTAAAACATGACGAGTAATGTTGATACTTCAAAACTTTCCTCTCGTGTTTGTGTGTACCTGTATTCGAACTAGTACCTGCCGGCTCGCAGTCTTATGAAAATTTATACCAGTTTGATGATTTATTTTTAATCAAAGCTATATTGTTACAGAGTTCGCTATCGAATATAATAATTATCAAGGAAGATTGGTTCAGTTGATAAGTAAACAACTTTTGTACACGTATTATAGAGGTAGAAATAATCTACTTTACTTAAAATATATAATTAATTCGGACTACAATACATAAAGGGAGCCGTATGCAATGCAATTAATTTAATTGCGATAGTAATTTTTAACAATCTTAACAAGGATAAATCTGGTATTAAGCATTGTTCTTAATACAATTATATGTATATAATTAATATTCGGCTAGTTTGTGACGTGTCTAGAATAAAGCTGATGTGAAAACCGTGCTCGTCACAGACGATTAGTACAAATACCGCCGACTTAAAGACAAAAACGCATTTTCCGTAACACGTTAATATTTCCATGAGTGATTATCCTATTTCGTAAAGCCTATACACACCTGAAATAAGAATTCCATTAGTAAGTATGCTGGCAATGACTTCGTCCTTGGTTCGGAGCTCGAAAATTCGACAAATTTATTGTTTTTTTATCGTCGATTACAGTCGCTGTTTTTTTTTTAACGTGTATACTTATGACTAGGGCCACGATTTTGTCGCGAAAAGATTTTTGCCCCACTTTGTTTCAATGACTCTTGTGCACATCGGCAGTTCTGTTTCAAGGTTATTGGCAGCGTGTCTATGTTCAGACACGTTTCTCATTTGACTTCACCAATCATAATAAGATTATTGTGAGTCTGTACGTCTATAATTTGCGAAGGCAAGTGAAAGTAAAATCATCCAATCACAGACGATGTAGCAGAGCTGCAGGTGTGCACATGACGCATCGAAACCAAATGTTGCAAAAATATTTTCGCCATAAAATCATGGCTCTACTTATAACGGATATAAAATCTACTTTCCCACTATAGATATTAGAAGGCAAATACTCATACATATAGCTATGTAACATGTTTTAAAACGTCATTTCATCTGCCTGGAGAAACATTCTGTTGTACATCGCGGTACCGTATATAAATCCCTTGTACTGAACATGATTTTAGTTAACTTTTGGTTCCTAGTATCTATCCTTCTACTATAATAACGTTTGTCGATCTCTACAATGTACAGGCATGTTAACATCTTGGCGAACCACACATACGACCACCGCTTTCATCCATTTATTGTAACTTAAACTTTGATGTTATAATTCCCTAAAAATAAAACTCGCTATATGGATGTCTACAACACACATTAAAAGATGTAATGTTACTCGTTCAAAACTTTTATTCTTGCATTTGTATGTACCAGTATTCTAACTAGTACCTACCGACTCGCAGTCTTGCGGAAACTTATACCAGTTTGATTATTTCTTTGTTAACACAGCCACACTATTATAGAGTTTGCTATCGTATAAAGTCTTGATCAAGGAAGATTTGTTCAGTTGCTAAGAAATAAACTTTTATACGTGCATTATAAGGTAGAAATACTTTACTTTAAATATATAACTAATCCGGACAGCAATATATATAGGGAACCGTATGCAATGCGATTGATTTAATTATGACACAAGTACTTAATAATTTTAACGAGAATAAATCTGGCATTAGGTACAGTATGCACCCAGTACATTAGCATAATGTTCGTGTTTTTCTTCCACCCACAACACTTCGAAAGCGAAAAGCAGAAGCTACCAACAGTTAATACATCATTCCTATACTAAACACAGTGTCCGTTGATAATGTAATTTAGAAATGTCAAGAAACGAAATAATATTATGCAATAGAAAAAAGGTAAATAAAAAATTTCTGCACAAATGTATTTATATAACAGAAACCTACAAACAAGTATGCTCTTGAAGGCTTGTCTGTATGTAAAACCACGGAATTTATAACCGACAATATTTATAAATCGGTAAGCGATGCGATTATGTAGTCAGCGAGTTTCACGTCACGATATCAATATTCTATATCGCTTAGTATGTTGACAGTGGTAACTTGACGTCTGCAAATGTTAGCCGTTGTATGTTTATGTCTAAATTGTTTACATAACATTCAAGCGACTGTCCTAAGTGAAAACATGATCTAACATGTGCGCATATGTCCGATTGATGTAAATACGGTGTACAAAATAAGTTAAGAGGTGATAGCGAGGTTATATAAACAGCCGCACGAAGTTCCAAGCTCATTCGCTGTTTGTCTGTCGTCCGAAAACTATCTCTGTACGCGCAGCCCTACTTCGAGTGATTTTTAAGTGTGCTACGTTGAGCTCATCACGTTATTTAGCTAGTGAATAGTGAATTCGAGGATAGGTATAAAACTTCAAGAAATTTTGGGTTAGGTTTACCTGATTTGAAGAATAACGAATTAAAATAATGGAAGGGCAGTATTCATCGTTAAAGGTTAGTTACTGCAAGTTCTGTGACAAAGTCTTTACTTTGCGAAATAATATGCTGAGACATGAGAAGATCTGCGGCTTCAATACGCGCCATGAAGAGCGACTGATCTGTGAGCGGTGTGGTGTATCAATCACTTGCAAAACGACCTGATGAAGCATTTACGTACCTGTAATAGCAACATCATGAGAGTAGTGACTAACAGCTGTAAGTATTGCAAAAAGGAGTTCACCGAATTTCGTAATGCTCGTCGACATGAATCAGTTTGTGAGCGCAACATGGAACGAAATCTGCTTAAGTGCAACTACTGTAGTGTCTACTTCGCTCGTCGTGACAGTTTGGCTATGCACTTGAAGATTTGCAAGAGTAAAGTAGCACGACCAGCACTAAAAAAGCTACGTGTGCAGCCATCGGAATCTGCTAGGCAATCCTGCTCCAGGACGCCATCAACCCGCCCTAAAATAGTAGTAGGGTCTGGTTTGGCAACAGAGTTCGGTTTCGTCGAAGCAGAAACAGTATTCCGTGGGAATGTGAATACGTATATGGTAGAGAATGACGACATGGCCAAGGATATATGTGAATACTTGAACGGCAAGTATGTAAATATAGTAGGTCAATTGAAAAATGAAGTGGAAATCTACGGAGCCCTTAAATTAATTTTGTACTGGAATGTGTCTATGCTAAGCGAGCACCATTCGTCGAGGGATCAGACAGAAGAGCATTCAAGACAAACATTTTGCTAGTCTTTAATGCTGACGGTATTGAAAATGTAGTGTTACAAAGTATTTTAAAACTATGTACTGAAGAGCGTGAATATTCTAAGAAGTAGTCAGGATGGACGCTCGTCTCTGTCAACTGTCTTCAGCTACAAGTTAACAAATTCGACCCAATCAGAGCATCGTCATGGATCGACTTGCCAGATTCCATAAAAACGAAAAAGGCAGTCATCAATCCTAGAAATAATGACAGTGAATGTTTTAAATGGGCCGTGTCAGCAAAGTTCATCGGAGGAAATAACCCTGAAAGAGTGAATGAGCGATATTATCATGCTGAAGCTAGGTACGAATTTACAGGCATTACTTTAACGACACCAGTAAGAGAAATTAGCACTTTTGAAAAGAAGAATCCAGAGACATCAATCAATGTTTATTGTTTGGACGAGAAGTCAGAAAAGGTATTCCCCTTCAGAGTAACAGACGAAGAAAAAGTCGGTCATATCGAATTGCTGCTTTTGACAGATGAAGATAACAACCACTACTGTTACATTTGAAATTTGTCTCGACACGTCCGTTCTCAGAAGACAGCACATGGTCACAAAGTCTACACCTGCAAGAGATGCCTGGTACACTTTGACGATCAACAGCGAGTATCTGAACTGGATGGTGAGCAATTTCTGACTGAACACAGGAAATATTGCACGAGCAATGCACAACTTCGTGCTGATATGCCACAGCTAGGGTCTGATGGCAAGCCTCCAGTGCTATGTTTCAAGAACATACAACACAAAACTAAACTGACGATTGTTGTGTACTCTGATTTTGAAGCTGCATTGATACCAGTCCAGGCCTGTCAACCTGATCCTGAGACGGCATTTACCATGGCATACCAAAAGCATGAAGAATATAGCTTCTGTATTTGTGTGCAAATTGACAATGATGTCATACCATCACAACTGACGACGCAACTGCCTCAAGAACCTATAATCTACACAGGACGAGACGCACCTAAGATTTTTGTTGAAAAAATCGTTGAGATAGGTAGAAATGTGAAGATGATCTACGACACTTCATTAAAGATGGTACCACTAACTCCGTCACAAAATGCAGCATATCTCCAGGCCAACATATGATGTCACTGTAGTGGGAGCTTCAGTAAAAGCAATGTGAAGGTGCGTGACCACTGTCACTTTTGTGGAAAGTACATTGGTGCGGCCTGTAACCAATGTAACGTGCTCCGAAGACGCCCAAAGAAACTTCCTGTATTTTTTCACAACCTAGCATATGATGAAAACTTTATCTTCAGGGAACTGGCATATGACAGCAAAGATATTACCATCATCCCACACAATGAAGAAAAAATGATTACATTTGGATAATTACCCGGTGACAAGTTCACCATACAATTTTTTTCGTTTCATGTCTAGCAACCTGGTGACATTAGCACAAAATCTGCCTGCCGCAAAGTTCTGCAACACTGTGAAATTCTTCAGTACTGATGAATTTGAACTAGTAAGAAGAAAGGGGGTGTTTCCCTATGACTACGTCGACAGTATCGGAAGATTAGAAGAGACAGAGCTACCACCAAAGGAAAAGTTCTACAATCGACTGACAGATACATACATTAGTGATCAAGACTACGAACATGCACATGCTGTATGGTAGAAATTCGTTTGCAAAACTCTGAAGAACTACTCCGACATCTACTTGAAAACAGATGTTCTCCTACTTGCAGATGTATTTTAAACTTTCGCAGCTTCTGCCTAGAAACTTACGAACTGGACTGCGTGCATTATGTAAGTTTGCCCGGATATGCATTCGATGCAATGCTGAAGGCAATATCAGTGAAGCTCGAACTTATGACAGATTATGACATGTACTTGTATCTCGAGAGAGGTATTCGAGGGGGTGTGGCCCAGTGCATAATGCGACACTGTGTTTCTAACAACAAGTATGATGGTGAGAAATACAATCCTACGCAGCCAGAAACTTATCTACAGTACCTGGATGCTAATATATTGTATGGTTGGGCAATGAGTCTGCATCTACCTATAAGAAATTTCAAGTGGTCCAGTACCGACCTAGACATCATGAGTGTGCCGGACACTTCTCCTGTGGTATACATAATTGAATGTGATGTAATGTATCCTCCTGAACTACACAAGGATCACAAAGATCTACCATTTCTGCCGATAAACGAATGTCCTCCACGATCATCACAGAAGAAACTTATGACTACATTGATAGATAAGAAGAATTATATCGTTCACTATATTACGCTCAAACGAGCCGTTAGCCATGGACTTAAGATTGAAAAAATTCACAGTGTGTTGGAAATTGAGCAAAGTGCCTGGTTAGAGCCATACATCCAGCTGAATACGGCTAGACGTGCAGCAGCAGAAAATGAGTTCGAGAAGGACTTTTTCAAGCTGGTTAACAACGCGGTCTATGGGAAGCTCGCGGAAAATAAGCGCAACAGACAGAAAATGAGTCTTGTGTGTAATGAAAAGCGACTCAAGAAACTAGATGCTAAACCTGCCTTCAAAGACAGAATTATTTACTCAGAAAACCTGTCGCTTGTGAAACTTGAGCATGAAGCAATCTTGTTTGATAAGCCCATCTATGCCGGCCTTGCTGTACTTGATTTGTCAAAAGTACTTATGTATCATTTCCACTGTGATATAATGAAGGCTAAGTTGGGTGATGATTTGCAGTTGGCTTTTTATCAAGACATGTTCACCGATCCTGACTTCCATGATGAATTCGATACATCATCCTATCCAGCCAACCATCCATGCTACTCACCTAAAAACAAAAATGTTATAGGCAAATTCAAAGACGAATGTAACGGTGTGCCTATGACTGAGTTTGTAGGATTGCAAGTGAAGATGTATGCCTACAGGTGCTGCGAGAATGTATGCAAAAAGGCCAAAGGAATTCAGAAATGTGTGATCAAAAAGAAAATTACCTTCCAGGACTACATCAGAGCTTTGAATAGAGAGAAGGCTATGCGAGTAACTGTACATAGTATAATATCACGAAAAAAGCAACTATATTCCGAGTGTAGCAACAAACTGGTGCTTATTTGGCTAGACGACAAGCGATGTGTTTGCGAAGATGGAGTAAACACTCTACCACATGGATACTCTAACTGAAGGTAATTCATGTTCATTATACTATTTATATTATATTTGCCACTGTATCATACTATTTCCTAACAAATGTACTGAACGTTATTAATGTGATGAAACTTTTTCTCTCCCGACAGTCTCCTGCATCCTGGCTACACCGAAAAAGCCTGCACAATAAGCTGAAACGCAACACCCGTACTGCCGGAGGACTGCAATGAAGAGAGGTGTGGTAGACTACTAGCAGCTACTAGAAGACTACTGCAGAAATTACGAGACTCTCCATGACTACACTGCGAAACAAGGAACACCACCGCATCACTGAGTACAGTTATCAGTTAGACATGATGTCTCACAACAGCTCGAGAATGATATTGAATAGAAATGTATACAAAAAAATAAATTATCTCAATAAAATTCTAAAAAATATATTATGTTGTATTTTTATTGCAAATCATGTTTCCCAAAAGCAAAATTGATGAGTTCATTACTGTGTCAGGAAAAGGTAGAGTTAGTGTACGGTTAGGTGACAAAATGCTATTTTAATATGTGTTGATTGGTATAATGATATTTGCCAGACCTAATATAAGGTCGGTGTTCAGTAGTATAAAAAAACGTATAACTGAAGAACCACGGGCCAAACACAACAAAAAAAAACATGTTTAATTTAATTTATAAAGTACGCACACATAACACAAAGTAAAATATTTCGGGGTCTAAACAAATAGTTACGAGCACCGTCACCAGGGTAAAAGTAGTTCCGACGCCTATGGAAAATATTAGATTTTTAATTGCAGAAAATAGTTATAATGAAAGCTTAAGGAAAACGGTATTTCAAAGTTATAGACACAGACAAAAAATTAAATTAAAAAATATACATTAACTTACATACAAGAAAAATACTTAAACCAAAGTACGAAAAGTTACTGTGCGATACTAGAAATCATATACCAAAGTTCAACACAAAAGAAAATGACTCAAACCAAATATGTAAAATGATAAACAGTCTTTAAAGGTCTAACACATAAAAACCAACATACAATATCCTAGAGGGAAGGAGAGGGAGAGAGAGAGAGGGAATGAACACGAGAGAATAAGAGAGCATGAGAGAGAGAGGTAGGAAGAGGGAGAATAAGAGAGAGGGAGGGAGAGAGTAAGAGAGAGGGTGGGAGAGAGAAAAAAGGATAACATACGTAAAACACTTATACAAAAGGGAAAAATATTTTAAGAACAGAAATATAACATATAAAAAGTTGAGCACAAAACAAATTGACAATTCCTTCTACGCATAAGCATTAAAAAAATATATTATCATGCATTTCAAGGTGAAACTTACATATACGAAAATAACACCATAAATGTTAATAAATTATAAAACAAAAAAAAAATGCGAAACTAACTCACAGAACAGGTACAGGACCAAAATATAAATTCCAAGAAGTCGAGCACGTGTAAAAAGCTAAAACATGATAAAAATACTTACAATTTATAAAACTGGTTAAAAAAATACTATTGGTCATATAAACAAAGGAAAAAAGTATTAGGTTAAAGAAAAAAAATGGAGACAAGGTTAGATATGTAACATGGTAGGAGGTCAGGTTAGGTCAGGTTAAGTTACGATTTCAGCATTAAAAACATATTAAATAAATGGCATAGCCATAACTTAAATTCTACCAAGCCCTGACAAAGCAAAGCAAGAATAACATATTGCAAGAATTAGAAGAAGACATGTATTACTAGTGGTAAAATAATACTACCCTTCACTACTTATAAACAACTTACAGAAAAAAAAATATTCTAAGACCTACATGAGTGGAATATATTCAATGCCTTACGAGAATGCAACATACCAGAAGAATTCCTAGCAGTGTACTATGATACATGACTGATGTACAAGGGAAAATAAGTGTTAGGTTAAAGGAAGAACAGAAACAAGGCTAGAAGTGTAACTTGTTAGAAGGATAGGCCATTGTTAAGTTAAGTTAGGTTAGGTAAGGTGCGGTAGCGCTCTTAATGGTGATACTTGGAAATGGAGACGGACTAAACCAGTAGTACAAACAATACTAATGCTATCTAGCAGACGACTTTGGAACCAAGACGATTTGTATAGTTACTAGCTCTCCTGGTGGAAAGACTCAGAACCAAAGTCTTAATAATCAACGCCATCTAGGAGACGATCAGTAACTACTGGCAGACCTACCTTGAGGACAACTATAATACTAATTAAAACAAACAAGATGGAAGGGTGGAGCCAATGAGGGTAGCTAGTTATTAAGACAACGGACATTGATGAAGGTGGTGAATGAACAGCCTAACAATAAAAGAGTATAAAATACAGAACAGATCCGGGATCCGACTCCTAGGCTCCTGTAATAGAATCGGCTATACTACACTACTTATATATATGTATATGTGTGTGTGTATCTACATATTTTTTGACAGCCTAGTGAAGGAGATTGCTCACCCGTGAAATATTTTACATGCATTTCGACCTATGCGAGGAAATATCCTTTGTATTAAAAATAAGGTCACTCGGTGTAAACTCAATAAACTGTAGTATCCAGTACAAACATTATTTGTAATTTAAATGCCTGTAGGTCGTATGTTAACGTTTTCCTTGCATTTAACTATTACACAGCAAATTTGGCGAATCAAGTGAACCGATCAAAACAATTGTCACATTAAAAAAAATATATAGCTGTTTTGAAACATTGATAACATACAAATGCGAGGAAATAAGTTTACGTAATCTGAAAACTTGTTACAATTTCTGAAATGTTGTGGAAAGATATTGATATTTCATGCATTTAAATTTAAGCTGTAAGAAGCACCAATTGTAGTGATATGAAATACTGAACTATTTAATTAAATTTATATTGAAAACATATAAACAGTATGTCATATTATTTCCTGATTTCACGCTTTGTACTCAAAGTTTACTCGTTAATGAAAGTATGATAGTGATACACATATAATATACGAAAATTGTTTCTGGCCAAATGTCATGAAAAGGGAGGAGTGGTGAGTGACAATATATCGGCTGCGTAGTTGAAACCAGGACGCGAACGTGCTACTCATAGACCTAGGAATGAGATGCAAAAGTACTCGGTACTAAAATATCATGGAAATATCTGAGCTGCATATTGCCTGCAAATGCAAACAAAAAAATTTTTTTTAAAATATCATCCAACAAATTTACAGCAACAATATTTTCCCTTACTGTGGGTTAAGCCGTCCGTGAAGTTTCCAAAACATCTGTTGTCGAATCGCCAATGCAATATAAATTTGAAATTAGTATAACAGTAATAATACTGTTTTCTTTATAACCAATTACAACTCACTGACACTACAATTTGTAGAAGCAGTATTTGGCATAAATATTACAAAATTTATTTCTTACTCTACACAATTTCACAAAAAAATCTTACGGTGTAACGCACTTTCAGTTTCACTCAGATTTTTGCATTCTTTATAAGTCACTCTCAAGTATATCGTCAAATAGTTAAAAAACTGAATATCCATTACGAAGTTAATTACAGCAGTCTTACCATCCATTTGTTTCTTGATTTTATCTAGAACTTGTGATTTATCATTACGAACACAGAACAAAGCTGGTAAGGATAAATTAAGGTCAACAAACTTAACTTAGTCATGTTTAAAAGACAAAAAAAATAATTTCTTATAAGAGCCCATATTCTATGAATAGAATGGCTAACGTCATAGAATTGAATTGCAAATACCAAAGATCAAGAAACAGAGACACTGTGTTTTTTTTTTCAATTTACTTATAATTTAATTGTTAACCCGGGAGTTAATTAGTTTCTCAGAACAACAATCTAGCCCACATAAAAATATTATTTAAGCTGTAAAATAAGAATTACATAATAACATGGCATATTTCATTTTTGCAGAATGAAAAATTTTCTACGCACGTCACACTCCCCTCTAGTCGACATTTCATTTTTATGTGAATGCTTTTTTACGACTTCATCGACAAAATTGGATAAAGTGCTAGAATTTATTCATTAGTGTTCACTCATAAATAATTCAAAAAATATGTAAGGGCAATGGCCCACGACAGGCTTTGATTTACAGCATTTTCCCTGTACAAGTTTTCAAAAAAGTGTATCACATTTTTTTACATTACTTTATATAATTTTTGCATTGTACAGCTAGATAATAAAAATTGTCTGATATTTGCTCGAAAATAATAAATAGCATAATATTTAATATATCCCAACAAATTTAACACAATATTAAAATTATTTACTAACTAACACTGTACAATGAGTAGGAGAATAATATTTAGGGTACGAAATGTCACAAAAGTGGGTAGTTAGCCTTCTCGAAAACTTGTTACGTGGAAAATATTTAAAATCCAAGACAGTCGTGCTCAGTTCCCCTAAAATATCGTGTGGAAACGGTATTCGATGGCAGAACATCACACCTTCGACACCTAAACAGTGGGCTCGTAGGCGTCTTTATATTGAAACCTGATAGATGACATGAAATGAAGCCCACAACTGAAAAGCAACGAAACGCGAAGTGCCGGGGAAGTGGGAGTTTTTCGAAAATAAAAATCTTGCTGGAGAACGGAAACGCCTGCCTTATTTCACACATGCAAAAAATCGGGGACCGACCCTGCCCGGGGTCGAACATGGATCACCTTGGTGGGAGGCAAAAGCTCTGGCCACTGTGCCAATCGTCACCAGCATGAAAATATTTAATTAAAATGTGCTTCTCAATAAGTTTTACCTTAAATTGACTTTCAAATATTCACTCCGCATTGTAAGTAGTCCCTAAATCAACATTTCAGATGTATGTGAATGCATGTAGGTATATGTACATACATTGTTATGTACTTATATTTTCGAAGCTAAATAAAATTGTTATTTTAAATTTCATACGACCTAATAAGTGCATGCCATATACAGTACTGAAGGAGAAAACCAATTAATCGGAAGTCACATAAATCTAATGAGACGTGATCTATGTTTCAAAATTTGCATTATTTCACCATTTTTTGGTGCTTGGGAAGGGGTAATGCGTATATATGTGCCCTTCAAATGGGTCTATGAATTCCCAGCAGCTAAAATTCTACGCAATCTCACTGGGACTGAACCCAGTTTATATAGGCTTAACATCTCGTCGACATCGAGGTCATTAGAGATGGCGTCACACAACTTTGACACAATGACAGAAACTGGCAGAAGGAACCATCCCAGGCCAGCATCCCAATTTACATAAGTTTCCCACTCGTTGTATGACAAAAACTCCTGTAACCACTGAGTTTAATCCTATAGTAAACAAACAAATTTGAAATAAAATTTCTAAAAAATTATTTACAAAATATTTGAACTATTTTTATAGCTTCCATTACTGATGTACTATTGTCATCCACTTATGGAAGTTGTAACGTTTGCTTACTTCTGTTTACATGCTTAAGCAGTTTAATAATTTTGCATCGTTTGGTACATTTTCGTCCCTATGTAACACCCTGGGGCCACTTGGTTATTTTTGCTGAACACTTAACACGATCTAGAAACTGCATATAATACACCAAATTCTTGAACACTGAATGTTACTTGGCTACTGTCCGCGCGCCAGCTCTGAGTCCCTGGCGGGTATGCGTTTTTCGTCCGTAAACATGTAAATAATATGAGGCAGATAACATGTCGACACGCGTACTAACCGCAGTAATGTCGTAAGTTAGGACTTGTTTGCCACTTTGTTACTGTAGCGTACATTACGTTTACGAGGGATATTGCTTACATGCCGGGGACTCAAGTGCTCGCGCGCACAGTATGACGTACGTGAACTGCCTGGTTTGGCAACAATGCTAGATCCAATGAAAGGAAAGGTATGATAGAAAGAGACTGGTAACCGCCCCAGGGAGGGATGAGAGGCAGAAAAGTGTAACAAGGTTAAAGATGTGGGGAGGGATGTGAGGAGTTGGCTAACACCACGTGATCAATTATGCGAGTGTGCTGCTCTCCTTCGTGAATCTGCGGAACTATTTCAGCTACGATGAGAAATGATTCTCTAAACACACAACAGATGTGTTAGTATCGGAAACCTGCTACAAGATGGCGGGGACTAATTTCCCTTAACTTTGGGGCAATAATCTTCCTTAGGTCAATGGTAAATTATCTGCCTATAAAGATAAATATTTATTTACAAACACACTCTAGCTGGCGGAAGGATACAAAACACAAAAGGCCAGTATATTCACAACTAGGTCACTACCAATTGTGTATAGTTTGCCACAGAAGTATTTAAATAAATCTCAACAAATAAAATAACCCTTAATTCAGTCTCAAATATCCATCATTACATTGGTACAAATTAAAAATAAAAAAAAACTATAAAGTCATTATAGTAATTTGAACTAAAACAGTCATCACTATAAACAAAACAGTTAGGCCTGTACTTAAAATTATAGCTCACAGTCATAAATGAAAGTACACACAAAAAAATGATTTGCACTTGAGTCCACCATCTGGGTGTCTTATCAGAAAATTACTGAGAAAACACGTAGGCCTATGATATGCATAATCACAAGTTCATCTCTCAATTTTACATTAGACATAAGACAGGATAAGCCAGGCAACCAGGGTGTTATCAGGCTACAACTACTAGCGATCTGCCCCAACCACACAATCGGGCAGATCCACAATTTCTTTCTTGTTTCAGGGACATCGCAACAATCTGGAGGCAAGAAAGAACGGTAAATAGGTGGCTGGTGGGTCAGGTACCTTACAATAGCAATCTACAATTTGTATTTGTGGTTTTTTATTGATACATATAATGTTATCATAGAAACATCAACCTCCAAAATAAGAAAAAATGACTGCAGTAAGTTGTTGGAAGTAAATTATACTTTTGAATAGCTTAAATGTCTCTCTGAAAGGTATTCATGGGAAAAGGTACTAGGAATGTTGGCATTTTTTCAAGCTTTATTATTTTATTAAATTCTTTTGCTTTGATCAGAAGATTTATAAAACTTTATGAGAATATGAGAGGAACAGTTTATGAAAATAGCAGGTAGAAGAACTGTAAAATTGTACACTGTAGTGGATTTCTTCAGCGACTAATGAAATGTGATTTTTGGCGTGAAAATGCTTTTGAGTCAGACCATATGTGACTGATGGTATAACGCCCTAAAAATAAGTTTCGGCGGAGATACTGTAAATCTACATATGAACGGTCAATTGGGTAAATTGTATGCAGTTGAAGTATGAACACTGTCCCATTGTTTCAGGAAGTGTGTAAATGTACAATGTAACACAGCACAGCCAAGGTACATCACTGATATACGATAACGTCAATATAAAAAAATACAATGTAGGGGTCGTTTATTACTCTGCGTGGATTTGTTTGGGAAAATAAATGATTATTCACGGAAACTTTCAGGGTTAAGCTTGAGTAGAATTTTACTTGATAAACATAACCCCAAAACTTACTGGTTACTAACAAAACAAACATTGGGACAGTATTAGGTAATTAATACTGTCACTTTTTTAGAATGTGTCTGTGAAAAAGACTTCACAGTATTTTAACTCATTATTGGTTGTGCAATGAGTAGCTTGATCACCTTTAAAATACAGTTTATTTTTATGCCGGATAGGTGTGTCCTTTCTTCTGACTTTTGGATCTCTTCGGTTAGTTGTGACGTGAGCGGGGGTCGTGATTAAGTGTTGTTTGCCCAGTGCGCCAGCCCGTTAAGAGAGAATGGGCACTCATGAGAGCAGAGACTCTAGGTTTCAGGGCCACGTGTCCGACGGCCGTGGCGTTGCAGAACACTCCCCACTCTACGTCGCTAAGTTGCTTACGCAGGGGAACCTTATGGCGTTCCCCACGCCCGTAGCACTAAAGTAGAAAAGTACACACATAGACATACTGTAGGTATAACACTGGTAAGCGGGTTGAAGGGTCCCGCGCCCTTATGGCCGTGAAGCGGCAAGTAATAAATACACAACTGTAATCGGGAAAATCGTATTTATTGGTAAAGCACAATGCTCCAATCATACAACACTGGTGGCGCAAATAGCGGACCCGGTCCTAAGCCGGACCGGTGGGCGATGCTGCTATACGAAAATTCACTACACGAGTGAAAAGGATAATTTAAGTAACGCCCCTGGGCGACGAGTTGCAGGGGTGAACGGTATACCTCCGGGCCAGAAAAGATTAAAAGAAAATGTTCCAGACGAAAAAGAATGACTATTGGTACGCTACTGACTATGCAAAGATGTGAAGGGCCCGGAGTGACTACCACGTCGACCGTCCCGGTCCGCCGCGTAATGCCAACAGGCGAGTCCTTCCCGCGTGCATGACATCGTGCCGCCAAAGCGCAGGAAGCACTCGCCGAAAAACACAAAATTACAAAATTAAACAGGGGCAAAGGCCCAAAACACTTATAATAGCACAACTTGAGGGTTAGAGTCCCAAATTTGTATAATGGGATAGTTTATTGAAAGTTTACATAATTTTTAGCTATATGAAATTTTTAACCAGACAGCACTTAAAAACGTAGACACTGAATTTGGACGTTATTTGAATAGAAATAATTATAACACAACATTGGCAATTACAGAACAATTAAAACGTGAAACTGTTTGGGGGAGCACACGTGTAAATATTTGGGCGGCAAGTTGGCTGCGTGGGCGAGTCCAAGTTGTCGCGAGGCGCAGGGGTGTTTTACTGGTATTAAGGTTAAAAACGAAAAAGTTGAGAGGGGACACAGTACACATAAAACACACTTACCCCTGGCCTGTCTATATTATTGCCTGTTAAATGGCATAACTCCCCTTGACGGGAAAAGCACGGGAGGGCTTTTACACGGTATTCAACTTTGACGTTAAATTACGTCGGTTCTCGTCAAGGGGGCACATTCCTACCATTTGCCGGTAGTTCTACTGGACCGACGCACACGCTGGTGGCACCCGGCATCGGGGGGGCGGCGTCTGGATGCCGCTACCTCGTGTGCCCACGTGGCCGGGTGCGTTCCCATATGCCGTGGCTGTACGGGCGCTCGGCCCGTTCCGTAATGTTGGCTTGATGCGCACGACGGGCTCAGAGAGAGGGAGTTGCGGAACGACCCGCGTCAGTTGTTAGGAGGCTGACTGGATGTAACTAATACTTACTCTGGGGGTAATATATGGTTTACAGGCATGTATGTTGCGTGAGCATTTCACTCATAGCACATCTAGTCATGTCAGCACTTACCAAGTGCTGTTGTTAGTTGTGGAATATATATATTTTTTCTAAGTTTTATGTAATTTTAATTAAATGCATTCTATTACTTTATTAAAATCAACAGTGGGAAGAAAATTGTCCCTTGCAAACTTCTATGCCACAACCAAGCACAGCACTATGTAAGTCTTCTTACACAACTGATTGTGCTATGAGCAAAATGTTCACACAATGTAAATGCCTGCAAACCATATCTTATCTAAAGTGTAAGAATTAATTACATCCGGCCAGCCACTAGCTAATAAACATGCAAGGTTCAAAATCAGCTACAACAAAGGACACGCTTATCCAGCAATTAAAAAAAACTGACAATAGTTTGGTGGGTGAGCTCATTGTGTGACCCATAATTTAGAAGTTGTGTTTGTGAAGTAGGTCTAATGCTTTGATTCTAGTTTCAAGAAAGTAACTAAAGTACACTCAAAGAAATCAACTCCATAGTTACAGTCTAAACGAGCCTGCCAGCAAGCAAAATTGGTTAAGTGATGCATAGGTTAGAATTTTTTTTGGCAAAATTTGATTAACATTTTACACTTGCTGAAACAATAAAAACAACAGTATTCCTACCTTAGCTGCATATGATTTATCCATCATATTTACATCCACAGATAACACAACTATTATTTATTTGTGTAGGTACATTAATTGCACACTGCCCGACTCGGAGACTTATTCACACTTGTAATTAAATTTCCTTTCGTCGCCGAAGAAATCCACTAAAGTACGATATTTCTTCCTGTCGTTTTCACAAACTATAACCCTCTAACGACTTTACCATCATCTAATAAAATAAGATGAAACTCTGAAACAAAGTCAGGGTAGCAAATTTCTTGTTTCAACAACAACACAGCAATTTCTCTACCGGAATTGACATTCCGCCACCTACTTGGCTGGCGGATTAATTTCGACACCTCAACCCTAGATTCCGATATAGGCCATTCGGAATAAAGTGAGCACTAAAGATTTAACCTTTGAAAAAAATCACTAGCCGTTACTGCATATACATCACCACTAACAAGAGTTACTTTACTGCTTGTATGGTTGGTAGCGATTTATTGTACGTAGTTCCGTGTATTTTCCTATTTGAATAAAGCATTAGTGAAAGAACATGTGACGAACTCGACCTGTCTGTATTTAATACACTTCAAATTATTTACTTATGATCTTATTGACATTCATACATACATTATAATTAGACTCGATTGGCGCGAGAATTATGTGACGCTATCGTCGACCTCGAGTCGCCATGGCCGTTATCGCTTGCTCCGTGCTTCAGACAGTTCAAAACTCCACCAACAGGTGGCATCAGAGTTAGGTTCTCGGCGCCAAGTTGCATATTTGGTTGCATCATTTGCATGCGCTTGCCCTGACGCGGGTCGTCCCTGACCTCCCCTGATCTGAGCCCGTCGTGCGCATCAAGCCCCAAACGGAACGGTCCGAGGCGGCCTGGCTGCTTGTGCATATTGGAACGCACCCGCCCACGTGCGCGACGAGGTAGCGGCGCCTCGACGCCGCCCCAGCGACGTCGAGTGGACACAATATGTGCCTCGGACCCAGAATACGGCCATCCATTGGTAGGAAGGTGCCCCCTTGACGGAAACTCTCAGTATATGACAGCAAATCCAACTCTCTTGTTTTAGCACACCAGTGCTATCCCCGTCAAGGGGGATCACGCCACCAACCTGGAATAGCCATACGAGGCTAGGGGAAAGTGTGGT
>PNEQ01049831.1:0-23816 GCA_003012365.1 Medauroidea extradentata
GTCTGTGTTTTGCAAGATAACAAGTTACTCTATTAATCGGGATCTAGAGTGATGTTACGAGGGAATGTTACATTCGAACAATAGGCTAACTTTCTTTCTTAATCGTTATTTTAAATCCCAAGTAACATTTGTCATTTATGATCATATGTGTTAATAAATGTTGAGTATTTATAATACTTTGCTAACATGCAACACATATATCATTACGAATAGGTTCCAATCCTTATTTACTGCGATTTTTCTTAATTGCATTTACATACAGTAGAAGATGACCATTTTCGCAGCTGTATTATACCTATATTGCCGCGGACTCTGATTCGATCGAATACACTGTCAAGGCTACAACATAATGTGTGGCACTATAAATTATTCCTTTTGTAGACACTGGAAGGGATGTTTTCGTGTCGAGGTTCCATACCTCGAGCGGTCTGCACGGCTCTATAGACTGTAATATTAGTTTTTATCATTCGTAGTTTACTTTTACCTTTTGGCATATTTAACTAGATGTTACATATTTCTTCACATCCGCGTAAGTAGTATCCCATTGATATGCCTGCTTAATATTTTCCAGCATCTTAAAAGTACCAAAATGACATCCCTTTACAATTTCGTTACGATGGGCCTGAATATTATATTTTTGATGATTTTTGCTATAAATACGCATTGTAACATTCTCCTTGTGAAAGTTATTATTTTGAAGTCAATTTTTCTGCTATCTTTTGGTCTGTGTCTTGCAAACGTTAAATATATAGATCCAGGTTATTGTGGGTTTAAAAAGCACCGCTATTAATTTTCTTATGTGCTCATCGTCCTCGCTGTCATTTTGAAATTGCGATATCGGTGTTATATTGTGTGATCATAAACAAACGTAACTCATTTCCTTTCCAATGATAACTTTGTATGGATCATGCCTAATAACTGGTGCTTTGCTTCTAATTTTGTTTGTATTCCTTTTACAGTACATATTATTTTTTGAGTAATGACAATGTTTTGATTTTATTCTTCTACATTTCTGAGTTTTATATAATTGTTGTAGAAATTGTTTGTTGCCTTTAATATCTGCGCATCTGACATTTAATTTTCCACAATATGATCAAGTGTAATATTTTGTTTCAACATGACATATTTCTTTGACCATAACAATCTCAACTATTCTAACTAGTAACTATGACGACGATCCCACCGCAACTACCTCTACTTAATTTCACGACACCAGGTGTACTGGACGATAAGAGGGTAGGTACACTCCCACCAGTCTACCTAGCACTACGAAAGCATTGGTGGTAGACTCAACGTGCATGATAAAACTAAATAAATTGATGTCTTAAATTCTGACTTTTCAAAATATTGTTATTTGTTACACATGTACAAAATGTTAAATATTGCTATTAATACATAAAATATATTAGCATGGTACACAGTAATGTTTCTTTCATTTGTAAACACATTACAACTTTAATTGATTTTTATTCAACATTCAAGTAACATGTACAAAACCTCCATAGTACTTGCATACGTAATGAATATCGCTAGAAAAAAGTATTAAACTTCATTTAAATTTACTCTTCCAAAATCTCCATATTTCAAAACACATGCATACTGTTTTAAACCATTTACAACTCTTTTACACAAGATTTACAAAGCTTGGAGTGGCTGTAGCTATAGGTAGGTAGGTACTTTGTACTGAAATAAAATGAGTGACTTTACTCTCTATGTATATTTTTTATTTACAGATTACAACAATGTTGTATTACATAATTTTGATATGAGGGGGAGCGGCTGTTAAGTTAATTACTTTCAGGTTCTACTCTATGTTGAATGACCCTTTGGACATCTTACACTTCACCGTTAGTATGCTGCTGGAGGTTACCACGGGCGTTGCCATGTCGCTGGTCTCGACCTTGAACCTTCCTGGCGACATAGTGATTGCTGGAAGGCTTGAAGAAGACAGGACACAGATCCCCCAATACATTGTATTATACTGATATACTTCAGTGCAGGTGGGAATAATCACTGTGTTCTTTGCCTTGGGCGATATGACCTAAGTGCACTTTCGTCGTTGCTAGTTTGTCTTCCAGGCGAGGCTCATGTTATACATAAAAATATTAATTTAGATATAACAACTCGGAAAGCAGCAGACATCTCGTGATCCATAAATACTTGCATTATTTTAGGGCAGCTCATTATTTTTTTGTAAAAATCACTTGGGTCGCAGGCTATTCGGTCTGTTTCTGGCCAACTGCATGAGCGTGCTGCTCTTTGGCACGAGAGGTGAGTTCGATCTTCTCTTGTGACTCATTTTATACATTCTTGTGCGTTCATACTTGCATACACAGTTGGACTAAAAATGTCTTGAAAATTTGTTTCACTTATATGATCACATGCACATCACATTATATATTTCCTCATATCTCATATTCGTTTAACAGTAGTTCACGATTTCAACTTCACATCAATTTATGAAGCTCCATCCCTACCAACACATAGACATCCTGAGGACTTCCGTAGTATGTGGGAACTGTCATCCCTAGGACGTCCTAGGGAAGTTTTTTTAAGTCGTTTTTGTGTAGGAAAAGTTCATGGAAATGTACTACTTACGGACATCCTTAGGATGTCTGGCATACACATCCCTGGGACATCCCTAGTAGCTTCCTGGGATCTGTAATAAACACATCCCCAAGACATCCTCAGGAGTAAAAAATAAGAATTATTTGTGGCAAAAAATAATCATTCATTCCAAAGAGACCCTATGCCATTAATTATTATATAGCGAAATGTGCTAAATTTTAAAGAAGAAAAAACTTATCAGTAATATGTGTTTAAAAACTTTTGTGACATATAAATACTTCAAAATAAATAAAAGTATAACAAGGTGGCTTGCATTTAACACACATTTATAATTTTTAAAGATATATAGGCCTTATGTAAAAAAATGCTAAATGGTAACATGAATTTTAATGACTTGAGAATGAATATCTAGAAAGGGAACACTGGTAGTACCATGAATCTGCTCTTAATTGTTCACATCTTCTTGAAATATTTACTGCAAAAATTAGTATAGTTAATTTGTGCCTGAATCTCTTAGTGTACTACTATTAAAATGCAATGAAACAATGGACATATTCAGAGAATGAAATATTTAAATACTTTTCTTTCATGTTTGAAATTATAACTACATACTACATATTAACTTTTTATAAATTAATGGTTTGTAAAAATATTATTTTGGGCTTTTAATAATTCTGTACATTCGAAAATTTTGTAACAGCACATTTGATTAATTTTGACTTACAATGGTTATGTATATTTGATACATTTGATTGTCAGGCAGTTGGTGATAGCTGGCTTGTTACATCATATTACCTCGTCCGTAGAATTAAATAACCAAGAGACAAGCCTGCACGTGTCCTCTGGATGCACATGTGATGTTGACTGATTCGTGTGAATGCACTTTTTGACCATACGGAACTTTGAAGCCACTAAATGCTATTAAATTGCTATGATATTGTTACATGTTGCGGGCTAGGTACGTTTGGGGATGGAGGTCTTTGATAAAATCAAGACAACAAAGCTAACCTAGTTTATTGGAACTGTATATACAAAAAACTATGTCTTTAATGATTTACCAGAATAAGTGTCAAACAGAACATTTAACTACTATTTATATAAAGAAAAAAATACAACTACATAAGTTCTGTATGTGGCAAGGTTACTAGTCACTCACAATGGTGGACCCAATGAAAGAATACAGAAGAATCTTTTCTGGCCTAGAAACACCTTCTTCCTACTATTTGCTGCGGTCCCACTCACTGGACATCCTCGAACAGTCTTTGGAACCCAATATTTGTCGTAACTATCACTTGAGCTCACACCAGGCACCTGCCAGTCAAAACTCTCACGCTCCTGCTGCAGCTCCCCCTTATATACCCACACCTACATCTCGAATTATCTCGGCAAGTCTCTGTACTCCAACCTCCTGGAAAGGTGTCGCTTCAAAGTCAAGCACCACCCCGAGAGAAAAATAAGGAACAGGAACATTCCAGATCACGATATCTCCCTCGATTACCCGACATTATTTGCAGGTGGTCGCCACCGCACATGGGAGACACAATGCACGCCGAACCTCTTTGTTATTGCCGCTGCTATATCGGCCTACATTGTTCTCCGATTACAGCGGCGTGCAGGTTATTATCATGGGGTAATACAATCCATGCAGTACCCGAGGAGGTATTGTAGCGCTGCCGCCACTGTATTGTATTTCGACGCTCTGCCCGACAGCCACGGCACCAAGGAGTGGGTGGGAAGGGGACTCCGCCACAACAGTATCGTACTACACCGCCCAGCCAGACAGTCGCGGCTCGCCCTCCTCAAGTCTGTTCGTCCCGAGCAGACACAACAGACTCTGGTCCATCATAGAGAGCCAGTCTGTCTACATGCAAAACCTTGGGTTTTCTTTGTTCGAGAGCCCTTGCGAACTCTCCGGAAGACCACATCATTTATCTTCGTGGCAATCTGGTAAGGGCTTTCCCAGCATTTCTGTAGTTTCGGACAGTATCCTTTCCATCGCTGTATAAGCCACACTAGCTGTCCTTCTCGAAATGTCTTTTCAGGTCCTCTCCAATCATACCTCGTTTTCATCCGGTCGCTGTTGACTCTTAAATGTTGCCGAGCGAAGTCATGGACTGTGCTCAATTTGCGACGCAGCTTGTCAGCATACACAAACGGTGAAGCAGGCTGCTCTTCTTCTGCTGGCCTTCCAAACAGTAGATCACTTGGAAGACGAAGCTCTCGCCCTAACAGTATCTTCGAAGGTGTTACCCTTGTGGCTTCGTGAACAGATGACCGATATGCAAGGAGGAACAGAGGCACCTTGGCGTACCAGTCCTTTTGATTGTCGGCTACAAAAATGGACAGATACTGTTCTAAGGTACGATTTAACTGCTCGACCATCCCATCCGACTGAGGATGCAAAGGAATAGTCCGTGTCTTCTTCATTCCCAGAATTTCGGTCACTTCCTGGGATAACTTGACTTCAAATTTGCAGCCCTGGTCGGAGTGAAGTTCGAGTGGCTCTCCAAACCTTGAGAATACATGCTCCACTAAAGCATCGGCCACTGTGCTAGCCTCTTGGTTAGGTGTTGGTATGACTTCAAGCCACTTGCTGAAGTAGCCTTGCACCACCAATAGGAACCGATTCTTCCCCTGAGTCACTGGCAAGGGACCCAAAATATACACTGCCATCCTCTCGAATGGGGCTCCGACAATGTACTTCTGAAGATGACCACGCCCTCTAGTTCTTGGTCCCTTTCTTGCTGTACAAGCATCACATGTTCGGCACCACCTCTCGACATCATCCATGCAATGTAGCCAATAGTATCGCAATCTAACTTTGTTGAGAGTCTTATTAACTCTAAAATGTCCTCCAGCTGCTGAACTATGAAGTTCCTTCAGCACCTCTGAAACTCTAATTTCTGGGAGTACTAGCTGTTGGCGTGTTTCTTTGCCATCTGCACTTTCCCAGTTCCGGTACAGGACACCATTTTTAAGAGACAGAGAATCATATTGTGCCCAGTATGCCTTAGTTGTAGTACTTTTATCACATAATTCGGCCCACTCTGAGCGCTGGCCTATATCCTTCCATTCTAGTATTGGCCTAAGAGCAGGGTCCTTTCTCTGATATTCGCCAATCTTTTCATCGCTCCAGGGAGAAGGTTCATTGCCAGTTGTGAACTCTTGGATTCTTGTTATCCGAGCAGTTGGTGTCTTTCCAGCCTTCCCTTCTTGGCGATCACAATGAAAACACATTGGCTCACATGGCCTCCTGGACAGTGCATCAGCATTGTTGAGTAAGCGCCTAGGTGTGTGCTGTATTTCAAAATCGTACTCTTGAAGGTGCTGCATCCACCTAGCTATCTGTCCTTCTGGGTTTTTGAAGTTCAGTAACCAACTTAATGGTGCATGATCTGTTCGTAGAGTAAAATGCCTCCCATATAAATAATGGTGAAAATGTGAAATAGACTTGACCATTACAAGGAGCTCCCTGCGAGTTACACAGTAATTTCTTTCAGGCTTATATAACACTTTGCTGAAATACTCTAATGACATATCTTTTCCATCCTGGATCTGTGACAACATAGCACCAATCCCCACATCGCTCGCATCAGTGTCTAAAATGAACTTTCCATCACTACTAGGATAACCCTAGGACAGGAGGTGAAACCAAAATTTCCTTTAATTTTCTGTGTGATGATTCACATATGGGGGTCCAGAAAATTTTTCTTTTAGTCTCAGTCAATTCATGTAATAGCTTTGCTATTGTAGCGAATCCATGCGCAAAATGCCGATAGTAAGCACACAGCCCAAGGAAACTTCTTACTTGAGACCGATTAGTTGGATGTGGCCCATCTGTAATTGCTTTTGTCTTCTCTGGATCAGTTTCTATCCCTTCAGCCGACAGTACACGTCCCAAAAATTTCTCTTTTCTTTGGAACAAATTACACTTTTTGGAAACTAGCTTCAAATTAGCTGCTGTTATCCTCTGAAGCACTTAATCAAGATATGTCAGGTGTTCATCAAATGTCTTCCCTGTAACCACAATGTCATCTAAATAAGCCTGACAAATAGTACTCTTTCCATAAGTCGTTTAAATGTTTCTGGAGCATTGTACAGCCCAAAAGGCATGACTTTGAATTGCCAAGTTCATTTCCCTTGTACAGAAAAGGCAGACTTCTCTCTATCATTCGGGGCCACTTAACATTGCCAGTAACCACTTTTCATGTCCAAGGTTGAGAAACACTGGGATCCAGCCAGACTATGCAGAGTGCCATCTTTCCGAGGAAGTGGGTATGAGTCTTTCCTGGTCAAATCATTCAGGTGCGGGTAATCTACACAAAATCTTGTTGAGCCATCTTTATTCTTAACCAACACAACCGGAGATAACCAGGGTCTGTTCGATGTTTATATCACATCCAGATCCGTCATCTTCTTCAGAATGTCATCAACTACCTCGTGTGAAGCAAGAAGCAGGTGTCTAGGGGGTTGCATGATAGGTCTAGTGTCTCCTGTATTAATGTAGTGACATGCCCCAGATGTCCTACCAAGGTCATGTGAACCACAGGAAAAAGCATTTTTATTATTTATTAAGAGTTCTGCAACAGCATTCTCTTGTCTCCAGTCCAGGTTTTCCTTTGTCCTCTTCAGGAGATCTGTAAGTTATTCTGTCAGATTATGCTTCACAATGCCCTCCCTTAAGACCTTAAACCCAGTGGTGTTTATCTGGGAAACCTGCTTACCCAAGTCAATCGTTGCCCTACCTCAAGACGAATTGCCTTATCAGTCAAGTTCATCATTCAAACAGGGAAATTATTTGATCTTAATGAAACCAAAGTGCTGGCTATAAGTACTCCATCAGGGAGGTTACTCCTTTTTCTCATAGGCTCGATTAACCCTAGCCGCCTTACAAATGGTTCTACACAGTGCCTTGGCATTACAATTTCGCTAGAAGTGGGCAACACAGTGGTCTAACAACAAACTACTGGGCAGCTGAATGGTGATGATATTTCTGGTCGTAGTATAAGTACCAACTCTGTTTCACCTACCTTCAAGACCCTCTGTCGAGTGTCGATGCAGCATCGTAGTTTGCACAGGATATCTAGTTCCAGTGAACATGCATCTACAATATCCGCTTTGTAGACTTCATGTTCTAACTCCTGTTCTCCCAATTATAGATACACACTCTTCTTCCCTTTCACTGGTGTTGTTTCACCAGTTACAGTGGTTAACATGCATACTCCAGTACTTTGATAAAGTGATTGCTGGGGGAAAGGCCTAACGACATCTGGCCTGACCACAGTAATGTTCGCCCCTGTATCTACAGCTATCTGGCAGAGTGTATCATCCAGGTTGACCTCTACCAGCAATGCATTAATTTCCTGTTTCACCAAACATACTCGAAGGAATTGTGGGGCCTTACCTCCAGCAATCGTCGACCTTCGTCCCACAAGACCAGTGTGTACATGTTTCCCGAATTTTCGAACTAATTGATTGGTCTCACCTGGATCTTGATCTTGGTTTCTTCGCTGATACACTCAGCACTGGGCTCTCAGGTGTCCATGTCATCCATACCCCCTGCACTCTGGGCGTTTTCCTGCTCTAGTGCGGTGATCCCAAACATCAACTCTGCTGGAAATGACGCTGATTAGTGTGTTAATTTCCTTCAGGGTATTCTCGATGCGGTTCCCCTCTGCTTTGCTTGTTACTTTCGCTGCTCGCATCACACCAAAGTTCCTGAAGTGACTCCCTAGGTCGCTGGCTACAGCTTCGAAGTTTCGCCCATGAAACTTACCAAGTAAAAAATTAAACTCTCACACTCAACTCACATTATGTAGTAAACATACATATGCATCTAACTCAGTCTACATACTGAACTGCTACACACACATGTGGTATTACTATTTTCCTCCACCTCTAAAGACAGATAGCTACAGTGTTATATGTCTGGTCGTAGGAAGCATACAGGCACAGTCTGTAATATATAATATTTCGTAATATTGTTGACAATTTTATTCTAATTTCATGAATATTGAGTAAAATATCTGATGTATTAAAAAATATAAAAGTGATTATGGTGATTGCATGTACAGGAGAGATTGAACAGAAAATATGAAACAATTTCGTATAAATTTGGTAAAAAATAAGAATTATTTCTGACCAAAAAATAACCTTTATTCCATTAAATATTATATAGTGAAATGTGCTAAAGTTGAAAGAATGAAACAAACTTATCAGTAATATATGTTTAGAACTGTTGTGACAGATAAATACTACAAAATAAAGAAAAGTATAACAAGTTGGCATGCATTTTACACACATTTATAATATTTTTAAAAATATAGTCCCTATGTAAAATATGCTAAATGGTAACATGAATTATAATGACTTGAGAATTAATGAATGTCTAGAAAAGGAACACTGGTAATAGCATGTATCTATTCGTAATTGCTCACAACTTCGTGAAATATTTTTTGTAAAACTTAGTATAGTTAATTTGTACCTGAAACTCTCAGTGTACTACAATTAAAATTTAATGAAACATTGGACATATACAGAAAAGGAAACAATTAAAGGCTTTTCTTTCATGTTTGAAATTATAACTACATACTACTTATTAACTTTTTATAAATTAATGGTTTATAAGAAATTATTTTCGGCTCTCAATAATTCTGAACATTCGAAACTTTTGTAACAGCATGTTTTATTAATTTTGACTTACAATGGTTATGTAATTTTGATGCATTTGATTGTCAGACAGTTGCTGCTAGCTGGTTCGTTACATAATATTACCTTTTTTCCCCTCTTGTTCATGGAATATAGGGCTTGTCAATTTGAGATATACAGGTACAGTATACATATACATATTTTACTCATATACATAAATTATCTTTTATTACCTTTTAGTAATTAGGGTATAAATAAACATTTCACATTATAATTAGGCTAGTATAAAAAGCAAAAACGATAAAATGAAAAAAAAAGAAATACAAGCATTGGTATAGTTATGCAAGTATTCAGTACATGATTATTCAAACATACAATACAAGATTATGTAAACTACAATAAAACATTAATAAAAAATGCAATGTGACAGTGATGATGGGTAGAATGATGTAGTTACTGTTACCTATATATATATATATATATATATATATATATATATATATATATATATATATATATATATATATATATATATATATATATATACACACACACACAGCTAAGATCTGTTTATTACAGTCAAGTCTATTACCTATAGGTCCTTAAAGTATTCTTGCACCACTTGAATGCTATAGAAACATTGTCCATCAAGCTTCTCATGAATCAATTTGTTAAATTTATTTATGTTTTTTTCTTGGGATATGTGTTTTGGCAGATTGTTGTACATCCTTAAACCTGAATAATAAAGACTTTATTCAAATTGTGAGCTGTTATGTTGGATGGTTCTTAGTTTATGTGCATTTTTCGTATTATGCTGGTGTATGTTTTAATTTTTTGCGTAGCATTCTATGTTGAGTTTAATGAGTTAATGAGCATATTCTACATACATTGTTTTTATATGGTTGGATAGAAAGAGGGGCTTACAGGATGTTTTTTTTCACATCGGCTATTATACTCATCACTTTTTTTTTTTGCATTATGAAAATGTTTTTACTTCTACTGGCATTTCCTCAGAACTCAAGACCATATTTCATGGCAGAATGAAAAAATGCAAAGTATACCATCCTTAAGGTTTCAATGTCCAGCACTAATTTAAGAGCCCTTAGCATATAACGGATAGATGACAGTTTTTTTCAAGGATTTTTATGTGTTCTGTCCATAAAAGCCTTTCATCTATGTTTAAATTTGAAATTTTATTATTGTAGCTTCCTCAACAGTGTTATTATTGTAGTTGTACAGAATTTTGTTACAGTCATTACCATTATGGTATTTTTTAAAGTGTATAAATTTAATTTTTTCAACATTTAAACCATGCGATTCGTTTGGAACCATGTCTCCAAGGTCTTTAGTGCAGTATTAGATACATGTCTGAGTGTATCAGTATTTTTTTTCTAACAATCCGGCTAGTGTCATCAGCAAATAATGTTACTGTTCCATTTTTTAAATTTTCAAGCATATCCTCGACATATATTAGGAATAATAAAGGTCCCAATATAATTCCCTGTGGGAGTCCGGTCTTTATAGTTTCCCACTTTGAGGCTACCTTTATGTCTCCATTATACATTTAAACTATTTGTTTCCTGTTTTGCAAATAAGATTTAAAAATTTCCAAAGCTGTATTATTTACTCCTATATTTTTTTAATTTCATTAGTAGAGTATAATGATCAACAAGATCAAATGCTTATGATAGATCGCAGAATATGCCGTAAGCAAATTCTCCGTTATCAAGTGCTCCTACAATTGTTTTTGTTAATTGAAATACTGCTGTCATTGTTGATATTTTTGTTGAAATCCGCTCTGTTCTTTACATAATATTTTATTAATTTCTTAGTACTTAGTTAGCCTATTGTGCAATATTCTTTCAAAAACCTTTGAAAAAAACAGGTAGAAGACTAATGGGTCTGTAATTTTCTAATTTATCTCTCTCCCCCTTTTTATATATTGGCTGAACATTTGCTATTTTTAACTGGTCTGGAAAGATACCTTGATTGAAGGATTGATTAATTATCAATTTAAGAGGCTACAATATATTTTTGTAACAAGATTTTATTAAAATATTTGATAGGCCATGAATGTCTTTTGATTTTTTGTTTTTTGGATTCTTTATTGCTTTAATGAATTCTTCTTCATTTGTCGGGTGCAATACATATTGAACATTGTTTTGTGTGCATGTAATTATATTTAGTTTGATTTGTGTAGGATAGATATTACAGTTTAATTTAGAGCTTATGTTTACATAATGGGAACTGAAAGCATTAGCAATATCCTTTTAGGATGTAATTAAAGCGTCATGTAGTTTTATTTCAATTTTTTGTTTACTCTTTTGAGTTATTTCCCAATCTTTTATTGATGATTTTCCACACCTCCCCTGGGTTGTTTATGCAGTCTCTAATTTTTTCACTTGTAAACTTTTTTTGGCAGCTTTCAGTACTTTGCGATATATTTTCTTATAAGTATTGTAATGTTCTATGATATTGTTATCATTAATTGTTTTTATCAAATTGTATAAACCTTTTAGTTTTTTACTAGATTTACTGATTCCTTGACTGATCCAGCCAGGTTTTTGAGAAGTATTATTTATATTTGCATTGGTACAAAGAATTTTGTAGGGAAATATTCTTCAAAGTATTGCATAAAATTTTTTATATAAATATTATAATTTTCATTTACATTATTTCATTCACTATTTTCAAGCCATTGCTCAGTGGCCATTCTTGATTTAAAGTAGTTGTAGTTTTTTTGGCTATAGTTTCTTACATTCTTAGTTATTGTTTTATTTTTAACAGGAATTTCACTAAGAATAATTTTAACAACTGAGCACAATGATCTGATAGGCCTGGATCTGGGTTTATAACTGTAATAGTCATATTGGTCCCTCCAATTACATAATCTATTGCAGTGGCAGAGTTAGTTGTAAAATGTTTGTGTTCATTTAGTTTGTTTACAAGATTATATGAAAGCAGTGTATTATCAAGTTTATGTTTATCACTATTATTTTTACTGTTGTCTCTTTTAAAGTCTCCACAAAGAACTACTTTTTGTTGATATTTTGTTTATATATATATATATATATATATATATATATATATATATATATATATATATATATAAACGTGTATTAATAACAATTCAGGTTTATGGAAAAATCTTTCAAGGTTACTAATTTGGGGTCGATAAAGTGAGATATATATTACTGTAATTTTATTCAAGGTAAATTCTATTACTGAACATTCAAATATCCCTTCTTAACTCATGTTTTTAAGATTTGTTTTTTTCATTACAGACTGTTATAAGACTCCCTTGCATCATTATACAGGTTCCCCCATATCATACTTCATTTCTACAGAATGCACTTACAATTTTATACCCTGAAACCCATTCCATTTTACTTTCGATATCGGTTAACCAGCTTTCAGTAAGACATAATATTTGAGGCTTTAAAGAAGTTTCCAATGAATTTATTAATATCTCTAATTCGGGGGCCTTATTTCTAAGATAAATTATATTATGATGCATACTATTGTACACAGTTCTTTTTTTTTTTTTTTTTTATTTATCCTTACGTTGTTGAGGGGACTGAATCGCACAGTCTAGTTGGCTGGTGTGCTGTTCCTGAAGGGGATTCTGTTGTTGTGGCTGATGCTGCTGCTGTTGAGGTTGATGCTGCCGCCAATGCTGAGGCTGTAGAGACTGCTGTGGATGTGGTTAACGTTGTTGTAACTGTTGTTGAATGCCTGAATAGTTGTTGGATGGTTGCTATGGTGTCTTGTTTTCAGTTGTAGCATCCTTTTCTTCTGCTGGTGCATCCGAGGCATCTAGTGGAATAACTTCGTTTGTTGCATAACATTAATCTGATTTGATTTAGTGCACCAGTCTGGAGGCTAGCTCCAATTTGCCAGCACGATTGAGGTGAAACCCATGTCTTGTGTGCAGCTCTTTTTCCATCGTACTAATATCTATGAGGTTGGCGTTTCTGAATACTTTGCATAATCTTCTAATTATTTTGTTTGTCTCCTCTATTTCCACATTTACACATGATTCAGGTGATAAGTCATATCGGTGTGGGATGTTGGCAACTAGTGCATTTGTGTTGCTAAATTTAGACAGACTTATTTTCAGGGTCACTACAGCATTATCTGATTTGTCACTATATACATAATTTGCTCAACCAAAAAGAATGACATGATCATCATTTCCCAGCTCTTCTTCAATGTTGTTTACAATATGATTTAGTGGCGCACCAGGATAGACAATTCCACTAACACTACGTTTCGAAAAAAAATTTTTGTGACAATCTCACTAACTCCTTTATCATGGCTGTCTTCATAAATTCTTATTTTTGTCTTCTTGATGGCCATACCTTGATTTATGTGTTTTTGGTCCGAATTACACACCTGTTGTTTGCTGACTAATTTTTTTGTGTGTTCGAGCATTTTTGTTGCTAGTGGAGGGTATTCATTGATATTTTCTAGCTCACTGTACCTGTTTCTAATTACAACTTCAATTGCTTTAGTTTTTGATAGCTTGCCATTTTTATACGCTGCTTTTCTTGGAGAACGAAATTTTTCTGTTCGACTTCTTATTTATTTCATAAAGTCTAGTTTTTTGTGCAACTACACATTTTCTTCTTTCAGATTTTGTACATCATTGTGGAGGAATTCAATAATTTTTGTTAACGATTCCATTGTGCACCTATCAGTCAATTCATTTTTTCTTTGGTCTTCTACCTCTTCTGTTGTGTTTGGGTAATTTTCTTAACCCTTCCTACAGTAATCAATCTCACCTTTTGCTAGAAGTATTTAGTTTTCTTCTTTGACTTGCTGTAGACTGTTTTTCAATTAAACTACTGTTTCGTTCAGGGATTCAATGAATAAGCTAATTGAAATATTCACTGCTGTCACACTAATTTTTGAAAGTGTTTCACCTACCCCTGTTACACTGGGTTTTGGGATATTTACACCATTTTCATTCTCTTTTGAAGCACTGCAGTTTGAAATGCTCATGCACGTGTCATATGACCACTCTGTATCAGGAATCGTGCTTTCAGTAACTTTACAACACCTATTGAAGTGGTACCATGTGTCGCACTGTTCACAAACTATACTGTTACCAACATATCTATTATATTTACCACATTTTGGGTTGCACCGCACTTTTTGAGCGTTCACAACCATTGTAGAAATTAACTCTGTAAAATGTCTTCAAAATACTTGTTTTCCACTAGTAAGTAATAGGCCCTGTATAAAGTAGTACACTAACTCACGCTGGTTCTGCATCGCAACACAAAGCTGTAGTAGGTATACTTACTGCACGTGCGTAATTTAAATCTCGTTACAAAAGTGCCTGCTTGTGTCATCTAGACTTGTATTAATCATTATTACAAGTCAGAATCTTCCGAAGACCCATTTCACTCAATAGTTTCATATTTGGTAATATTTTTCACATGTTACTAGTAAAAAAGCGCAGCAGTAATCATACTATGTAGTTTACCGGTTGGCCATCTTGATTCCAATCGCTTTGTATATTTATCACAGGTACACGGCAGTCACTCATTTCTGCGTAATTGTGTACTATCAACGAGCACAATATCGTTCATGCGTAAACAACACAGCCAAACGACACTTTCTGTAGACTTAAATACCCAGAGACAAGCCTGTACATGTCCTTTGGATGCACATGCGACTTTGACTGATTTGTGTGCATACACTTTTTGACCGTACGGAACTTTAAAGCCACGAAGTGCTGTTAAATTACTATTACATTATGAAGTCGTGATCAGCTGGTTTTAAGTGGTTTACCTAGTTCAAATTATATTGTTAATGTAATGTTGACTATGTGCTTCATGCATATTCTTCTCAATGTTGGGAATTTTTAACTATAATGTTTACACATTATTCGAGTCATGTGAAAATACTTAATTTCTATACTGTAATGGATTTTTCACTAATTTTCGTATATGTTATAAGTCTTTGCGCTTGAACTATGTCTATTTCTTACAGGTAAGGTAAGCTTCAATATGTAACCTGATTCCGATATGCACGGTACCAAGTTGATTATATCCTGTCGTGTTGAAGAAATTAAAGACTGCATTACAAAAATTAATATTGATTTACAAAACGTGTTTGAATGGTGTGAGATGCACTGGCCTTAACTTGATCCAAAAAATGATCCTATATGACCATATGTTTTCACAAAACCTACTAAAAAAATTTAACCTCATACAGACATTGTCGCAAAGAAAGTAATAAGTGTAAGAACCAAGGCATAAGATTTAAGAAATTTCTACAATATACTAAACCTGTATCAGCCTCTATTCAGTCTGCTTACTACCGATTGAAGAATCTCTAAAGACTTAAAACATATTAACTCCTAACTTAAAATTAAAACTGTGCGATTTGCTAGTTCTTTCCCATCTTAGCTATTATTACCAAGGAGCAAAACATGTTTTTTTACAGAAAATCCATAATACATTCTTAAGATATTTCTTCACTCCTAAAAGACGAGACCACATAACTAACTCACTCTTAAGAGTCAAAGTGTCTGTATATGGACAACCATAATGTATAATTTTACAGCAAAACAAAAAAAATTATAAACAAGAACCTTTAATATAAATCCGAAAAGCAGAGTAAATTTGCCTCTATACGTAATCACAATACCCGGAGTCAAAATATTTTCAATCACCTCAATTAAAAAATGTACATGCAATCGTTCACCTACATGGCTGGTAAAGTCTGTCATGACCTACCCGGGAACTTGAAAAACGTTGCGCTCCATGCTTTTAGAGATGGGCGTAAGTCTCTTCTGTTTCATAACCAATTTCAATCCAAATATCCAAATAAAAATCGTTAAAATAGAAATAGCATGCAAGTTGATGTAACACTGAGAATAAACTGACACAACGGTTACTTTCAAGTAATTATCTTTAGGCATATTGATCATTCAATGTATTCTTGTCTTCATGATTCTACACATTGTATTCACATAATGTAATTTGATAATCATTTTCATGAGATATATATTTGTTGTAAACAATTAACAATTCTAAAACCGCCAAGAGCGTTTTTAATTCCATAGTGTTCCAATTTCATTAACAAAGTATTGTTATTTACACAGTCAAAAACACAAGCAGGGTCAGAGAATATTCCGAAAGCATGTTTTCTCTCATTTAATGCTTCTAAGACATAATTTATTAGTTTATGACATGCTTGACTCGTAGAAGAGTTTTTTCTCAATCCAAATTGTGACGGGGTTACAATTGCAATTTTTATAAAGTGACTTATTAGCCTAGCAAAAAATTACTTTTTAAAAAAGTTTAGTAAAAGTTGGTAGTACTGAGTTTTGTCCATAGTTTTCAGCACAATTCTGTCTTCTGTTTTCATAGATTGAGTTAATAACCCCCTGTTTAATTTATTTGGAAAGTTTCCTGAATTTATGAGCTATAGGAGCACTGATTTTTAGTACATCTTTTTGTAACATTATTACTTACTTCATCATACCCAACAAATGTCTTATATTTAGGACTGTTTATGATTTATTCAATCTTATGTTTGGTTGTTGGTCAGAATACACTGTCGTGTACTGTTTTTGCAAAGGTTGACTCTACAATTTTAATGGATAATGATTAGGGATATTTTTTTCTTAAAGTTATTGTGATACTCCGAGGAAACAGTGATGAAATGTACAGGTAACTGTTATAACTCATATTGTCTTTTTACACTTAATTAAATATCAGGTTGTTCCCTAGGTTGGTGAGACGAATGTACTTCTTTTTTATGGTTTTCCAGGTAAATTTTTGGGTATCTGTGGTGTGAAACATTTTATCAGACAATTGTTTGTTTTAGCATAACTTGTCACTTTGTTCAAAATTCTACAAATATTTTAGTAGTATTCCATATCCCTATTATCAAATATTATTTTAGCTGTCTTATAAAGCTCGTTCTTTTTTTACATGACTTCATTATCCCTTTTATGATAATTTGCTTATGATTGTAATAACTTGGAGTTAAATACTTATATCGGCAACTCTTTAAAAATTTGTCATGAATGTCTTCAGAAAAAAAATTGGACTGTTTATTTAAGTCAAGGACTTTATATTATTACGATGGGTAAAAATTAATAAGGGGAGAGGAGGAACTTGACCTTGGAACATAAACTAATGCTCGGCAACTTAACTAAATTATTACACAGCTAAAAGACACATAGCGAGAAAAAAATTGTGAATTAATGATATATAAAGAAGAGGTGCAAGAAAGGTACTCTCTGCACCACATCGCATCCAATGATGTTACAGTGTAACTGGGGGGTATATATGTAAATGTACAGTGTACCTGTGGTGCCGGAATTTAAACAAAGCTCAAATATGGCTAGCGAACCATTAATGTATCTCATAAACCATAAGTTGAATGTATAGTAAATCGTGTCAGAGTGTAACAGTGTAAACATGGCTAATTGCTATCAATTTATAATTAAAAGTCAAACAATTAGTTAGTAGTCTGACAATTAGTAAACACCAGCTCACACAGTGGCATAAATCCTTCAGGAAGTGGCCATAACCACAATCGTAACAAACGGTGAGCAGAGCAACTCTTAAGGGGACAATCTATCTGCTTTACTCTGACTTAACACCAAACTCCATGGGCTTATCAACAAAAGAAATGAAAATTTACAATTTAAAAGCCCATACAACACAGACAAAACAAAACATTAACACTAATAATGAGGGGGTAAACAAAGATAAATAAAATGTCTACATGACTATTGTAGCATAGTCAGTTATTTCTCTAAAAACCTGCATATTTTCATGACCAATTATTGATACAAGGATTACACTAAATAGAAGTTACGGCACTGTTCAGACAGAGAAAAGAGGGCGTGATACCTTCTCAGTCCTTAGCGCTACCTGGCGGTACACACATAGTGAGCACAGATGGCTTACTCCAAGACGACCAGGGACGAGGTAGCAGAGAGGGCATCCCTGGCTGCACTCAGGGACACTGAAGACACCCATACGGCGCTTTCTGTAGACACTGATGTCGCCCAGAACTACAGTTCAAACAACCACGCCCTGGCTTGCCTCGGATTATGGCTTTACATTCGCCGCCGCAGAGGAGGTAGTGAGAAGGGTAATTTCTACTGTGTTAGCTAAGAGTCACAGGCTTGCATGACTTTTACCTTCGTCTCATATAAGTAGTCTCATGGAGCCAGAAGTTGTTAGAGGTAATCATGCACAGTTATTAAATTTTGCATTCTGAAGTTACTTAGCCTAAAACATATTATTATTTTGCTGTTATATAGGTCTCATACTAAAACTACGAAGGCGATTCTAAAGCGTCGTAAAGAAATCCACTTTGCTCAGTGATAGTTCTGAGTCAACTGTTTATTGGCAGCCAAAGAGGAAATATCTCGGCAATTACACAATATGGCTTAAAGACTAATCACTAGAAATGTGTTTTAAGTGAGATCGGATCTTAGGCACTCGATCCACGTAGCTGTGTATACCAGCTGAAGTGAACCACGTTAGGGCTGAAATAATTGTGTGTCATGCCGGAAAAGTCTTACTTTAAGTGCTTATATGTATTTGTATTTATGTATGTAATATATCTCAATGTTTCACCAAATTTATATTTCGAATTTGTAATACTTTAAATATTTCAATAACTAACACACCACAGCTGAACCTTCCCTCACTAAATAAATCAAACAATCTCGGGTCCTGAAAACTTATTCCAACATGGCTGGGTTTTATAGGTGATGTATTGAAGTCTAACATATTTGACTAGGTCTTCCTGATTTCTGCTTATTTAAAATAATCGTTTAAGAAGACAATGTTTTATTTGGAAATTATATATACAAGGTCCCTAATTATGTTATCTACTTTCATAGTTAATAAAATAGTGATTACTATTACATATAAAACAGACATGAATTAACAATGTTGTCAACTAATTGATTTCGTTTTTTCGGAAGAAGATGTAGAAATGTCCTGAAACAGCTTTTCAACATTATTTACAAAGTATTGAACATATACATTAAAGTTCCAAATAATTCGACCTTACGTAATTATAAGATGAAAAATAAAAATAAAATTACAATTTTATAATAGAATTCGTATCAATTTTCTTAATTCTAACGTGTTATTAGATTCAGAAAAATATATTTTTACAGTATTAGACAAACAGGAAACAAATATTTTAACTTAAAATATAATTAACAATTAAGCACAGACCTAATTAATATACACGCCAAACAAGCATGTGGCTCTAATTTTCTTTATTGCAAATAAAGTAGTCAAATAACATGTAAAATGTTACTGTAGTAAGAGAAATAATTTAAAATGAATATTGTTCTCTCCTTGTGAAATCACAATAACCAGAAGAAAAAATGATGAAGTCAATTTGAGTGTGACTTTCCTTACATATAGTGATAGGTAAGGAAAAGCGTTATTTAAATTTCATAAGCTGTTATCATACTCTACAGCTGTGAAGTACAGTATATTTGTTATATTGCGAATTAGTATGCCAGTGCGTGGCTGTGTTAAATAAGGAAGCAGAGTAATCCAATTTTCTTCATGATAGTTCTGAGTCAACTGTTTATTTGCAACCAAAAGGTTGTGTTAAATGAGAAAGCAGAGAAATCCACTTTCCTCCATGATAGTTTTGAGTCAACTGTTTAATAGCAGCCAAAGAGGCGTTTTTGGATGAGAAAGCAGGGTAATCCACTTTTCTCCATGATAGTACTGAGTCATGTTTTTATTGGCAGCCAAAGAGGCTGTGTTGAATAAGGAAGCAGAGTAATCCACTTTCCTTCATGAAAATTCTGAGTCAACTGTTTATTGGCAGCCAAAGAGACTGTGTTGAATGAGGAAGCAGATTAATTTTCTTTCCTCCATGATAGTTCTGAGTCAACTATTTATTGGTAGCCAAAGAGGCTGTTTTGAATGAGGAAGCAGAGTAATCCACTTTCCTCCAAGATTGTCCTGAGTCAACATTTTATTGACAGCCAATAAGGCTGTGCCGAATGAAGAAGTTGATTAATTCACTTTCCTCCATGATAGTTCTGAGTCAACTGTTTATTGGCAGCCAAGGAGGCTGTGTTGAACGAGGAAGCAGAGTAATCCACTTTCCTCCATGATAGTTCTGAATCAACTGTTTATTGGCAGCCAAAGAGACTGTGTTGATTGAGGAAGCAGATTAATCTATTTCTTTCCATGATAGTTCTGAGTTAACTGTTTATTGGCAACCAAAGAGGCTGTGTTGAATGAGAAAGCAGATTAATTCACTTTCCTACATGATAGTGTTGAGTCAACTGTTTATTGGCAGCCAAAGATATTTTTTTGAACGAGGAAGCATAGTAATCAACTATCCTCCGTGATAGTTCCGAATCAACTATTTATTGCCAACCAAAGAGGCTGTGTTGAATGAGGAAGCAGAGTAATCATCTTTCCTCCGTGATAGTTCTGAGTCTACTGTTTATTGGCAGCAAAAGAGGCTGTGTTGAATGAGGAAGCAGAGTAATCCTCTTTCCTCCGTGATAGTTCTGAGTCAACTATTTATTGGCAACCAAAGAGACTGTGTTGAACGAGAAAGCAGAGTAATCCACATTCCTCCGTGATAGTGTTGAGTCAACTATTTATTGGCAGCCAAAGATGCTTTTTTGAATGAGGAGGCATAGTATCAACTATCCTCCGTGATAGTTCCGAATCAACTGTTTATTGGCAGCCAAAGAGGCTGTGTTGAATGAGCAAGCAGAGTAATCCTCTTTCCTCCGTGATAGTTTTGAGTCAACTATTTATTGGCAACCAAAGCGGCTGTGTTGAATGAGATAGCAGATTAATACACTTTCCCCAGTGATAGTGTTGAGTCAACTGTTTATTGGCAGCCAAAGATGCTTTTTTGAATGAGGAAGCAGAGTAATCCTCTTTCCTCCGTGATAGTTCTAAGTCTACTGTTTATTGGCAGCAAAAGAGGCTGTGTTGAATGAGGAAGCAGAGTAATCCTCTTTCCTCCGTGATAGTTCTGAGTCAACTATTTATTGGCAACCAAAGGGCTGTGTTGAATGAGAAAGCAGATTAATACACTTTCCTACGTGATAGTGTTGAGTCAACTGTTTATTGGCAGCCAAAGATGCTTTTTTGAATGAGGAAGCATAGTAATCAACTATCCTCCGTTATAGTTCCGAATCAACTATTTATTGCCAACCAAAGTGGCTGTGTTGAATAAGGAAGCAGAGCAATCCTCTTTCCTCCCTGATAATTCTAAGTCAACTATTTATTGGCAGCCAAAGAGGCAGTGTTGAATGAGGTAGAAGAGTAATTCATTTTCCTTCATGATAGTTCTGAGTCAACTGTTTATTGGCAGCCAAAGAGGATGTTTTGATTGAGGAAGCAGAGTAATCAACTTCCTCCATGATAGTTCTGAATCAACTGTTTATTTGCAGACAAAAGACTTTGTTGAATGAGGAAGCAGATTAATCCACTTTTCTCCATGATAGTTGTGAGTCAACTGATTATTGGCAACCAAAGAAGCTGTGCTGAATGAGGAAGCAGAGTAATCCACTTTCATCCGTGATAGTTCTGAGTCAACTGTTTATTGGCAGCATAAGTGGTTTTTTTGAATGAGGAAGCAGAGTAATCAACTTTCTACCATGATAGTTCTGACTCAACTGTTTATTGGCAGCCAAAGAGGCTGTGTTGATGAGGAAGCAAAGTTATCGACTTTCCTCCATGATAGTACTGAATCAACTGTTTATTGGCAGCCAAAGAGGATGTGTTGTATACGAAAGAGAATAATCCACTTTCCTCCATGATAATTCAGAGTCTACTGTTTATTGGCAGCCATAACGACTTTGTTGAATGAGGAAGCAGAGTAAGCCACTTTCCTCCTTAATAGTTCTGAGTCAACTGATTTCGGCAACCAAAGAAGCTGTGTGAATGAAAAAGCAGAGTAATCCACTTTCCTCCATGATAGATCTGAGAAAACTCTGTAATGGCAGCCAAAGTGGCTGTGTTGAATTAGGAAGCAAAGTAATCCACTTTCCTCTATGATATTTGTGAGTCAAATTTTAATTAGATGCAAAAGAGGCTGTTTTGAATGAGGAAGCAGAGTAATCCACTTTTCTTCATGATAGTCCTGAGTCAATTTTTTATTGACAGCCATTGAGGCTGTATTAAATGATGAAGCAGAAAAATCCACTTTCCTCTATGATAGTTTTGAATCAACTGTTTATTGGCAGCCAAAGTGGCTGTGTTGAATAAGGAAGCACAGTAATCCACTTTCCTCTATAATAATTAGTTATCAACTTTTTATTATCAGCCAAAGAGGCTGTGTTGAATGAGGAAGCAGAGTAATCAACTTTCTTTCGTGATAGTTCTGAGTGAACTGTTTATTGGCAGCCAAAGTGGCTGTGTCGTAAGGAAGCAAAGTAATCCACTTTCCTCCATGTTGGTTCTGAATCAACTGTTTATTGGCAGCCAAAGAGGTTGTGTTGTATGAGGAAGCAGAGTTATCCACTTTCCTCCGTGATAGTACTGAGTCAACTGTTTATTATCAACCAAAGAGGCTGTGTTGAATGAGGAAGCAGAGTAGTCCACTTTTTTTCCACGATAAATCTAAATCAACTGTTTATTGGCAGCCAAATTCACTGTGTTGAATGAGGAAACAGAATAATCAACTTTCCTCCGTGATAGTTCTCGGTCAACTGGTTATTGGCAGCCAAAGAGGCTGTGTTGATAGAGGAAGCAGAATAATCTACTTCCCTTAGTGATAGTTCTGAGTCAACTGTTTATTGGCAGCCAAAGAGGATTTTTGAATGAGGAAGCAGAGTAATCTACTTGCCTACGTAACAGTACTAAATCAACTGTTTATTGGCAGCCAAACAGGCCGTGTTGAATGAGGAAGCAGAGTACTCCACTTTCCTCTGCGAGAGTTCTGAGTCAACTGTTAATTGGCAGCGAAAGAGGCTGTGTTGAATGAGGAATCACATTAATCTACTTTTTTTTCCATAATAGTTCTGAGTCAACTGATTTTTGGCAGCCATAGAGACTGTGTTGAATGAGAAAGCAGATTAATACACTTTCCTCCGTGATAGTTCTGAATCAACTGTTTATTAGCAGCCAAAGAGGCTGTGTTGAATGAGAAAGCAGAATTATCCACTTTCGTTCGTGATAGATCTGAGTCTACTTTTATTGACAGCCAAAGATGCTTTTTAGAATGAGGAAGCAGAGTAATCAACTATCCTCCGTGATAGTTCTGAATAAACTGTTTACTGGCAGCAAAAGAGGCTGTGTTGAATGAGGATTCAGAGTAATCCACTTACCTCTGTGGTAGTTCTGAGTCAACTGTTTATGTGCAGGTAAAGATACTGTGTTGAATGAGATAGCAAATTAATCCACTTTCCTCGGTGATAGTTCTGAGTCAACTTTTATTGACAGCCAAAGATGCTTTTGTGAATGAGGAAGCAGAGTAATCAACTATCCTCTGTGATAGTTCTGAATCAACTGTTTATTGGCAGCCAAAGAGGCTGTATTGAATGAGGAAGCAGAGTTATCCACTTACCTCCATGATAGTTCTGATTCAACTGAGTGTTTGCAGCCAAAGAG